>JALPQI010004377.1:0-74642 GCA_025490895.1 Thaumatotibia leucotreta | reverse complement strand
TCTGTTTAATTATATAATATTACCTACTTGTATATACTTATTAAAAATAGAAGCTTTCTATCTTTCGTTGCAACTGCTAGAAGACATTAGGTACAGTGGGGTTTATAATTGCATAGACAGTTTATGAATGAATTCATTCATATATTGTCCATGCAATTCTGAACGCCACTGTACCTTCAAAAGACCTACATTTAATTTTACCTTCCGTTTAACACGTTCGACGCCGGTGACACGCATATGTGACCGAAAAAACTGTACTCCTATGCCGGTGACACACATACGTGATCAAAGTAATCTTATTCTTATGCCACTAGCATTAATCAAGTTCTCACTCCTATGCCAGTGGGATGGAAATACGAACGTTTTTGACACAAGTTTGTGTCGACGGCATAGGAGTACAATCTTTTCGGTCACACATGCGTGTCACTGGCATAGGATTTCTATCAGATAATTTTGATCGGCATAGTATAAGCGCTTAGTGAAACAGTACCGGAGGCGAACGTGTTAAGTGCTACCTATAGCTGAAAAGGAATGAGTATTTATGATCAATGTTATCAGATTTACGCTATAAGAATGTTTTATGGTTTATTTAACTAATTCAATTGGCTTATAGCCTTGCCACATGGCATCGTGGGAATTATAGTGAGAAAGTTTGCACGTGTGCAACTGACTTGCGTAGAAACTCAAATACCTATTTTATATTAGTCTTAGATATAAGCATAAGCAAGTTCTAGGATGGCAGTCGAAGATCTGTCTGAGCCTTTAGAATATTTGACCATAGTTTTGTAGAAGGCGACCAACTCCGACCAACTTTTTTGTCAATCTGACTTAAGCTTCAACATATTGAGATTAATCGCTTTCTGCGTTGTCATAAGATCAAAATTGGTCGTTTTCTGCATTACTACTATGGTTATTATTGTAGATGTGCGAGTCCTTTTCTTACAGTGCTCCACTGGGTTTCAAGGGTGAAAAAGTGGTTATAAAAAAATATTGTTGAAAATATATAAATTAATGTAATGTTATTTACTCTTAATTACAAAAAAGACCGTTAAGACTTTTTCCAACGGAAATTTCAAAGGATCGTTTTTGAAAGGCAATTTTGTATTGACATCCATGTTTTATTTGTTCGTAGGGTAATGTAACTACTAAATAGATACTTAACTAAAGTTCTTTTACTTTTATGGAGTCGTAATTCGTAATACAATGCCGCACAGTGAGCGCGTAGAACAAACATAGAGGAGTGTGCGACAGAAAACGACTATTTATAATGATGTCTCTAAATCATAAATAAATGCTAGTAAAAGTACATTTTTAGCTTTTTACCAACTAAATTCGAAGGCGAAGTATCTGCCTCGCACTCTATACTATACTGAAATAGTGTCTTCTGTAGTTAATTCTTGGCACTTTGCACTCGATATTAAAATAAGAAAACAAATTTCGGATAGGATAAGATAGTGTAGAATATAGATAAAATCAACATTTGGGCAAAACTTTTGTCAGTATTTGTTTTGAATTGCATGCAATCATCCATAATACGCAATCCAGCCAAGTTTAAACAACTGCAAATAAAAATTATCTTTTACGAACAACAAGTTATTCTCACGGCATGTTTCGCAATCCCCGGATAAAGATATTCGTCAGATAAAATTTAATTATAACTATCCTTTTCCTCAGACATACAAGAGAAAATAATAAAGAACAAAAGAGATCAGCCCATAAATATTTATATCATCACCATCATCATCATATCAGCCGAAAGACGTCCACTGCTCAACGTATTATTATATATTAATATTTATATGACATATTTTATTCAGGGACGAGAAAGGCCCTTACGGTGCTTCGCTATAGATGTTATTTATGTTATATAACATTATAAGACAAAGTGTAACAAGAACAATGTCATAGAATACTAGAATGTCGAAGAGAGGGAGATGATGTTAGATAAAATTTTGTCACGCCAATATGCTACACAGTACACATCTAGTGAAATAATATTAGAATGGCCAAGAAGGGGTTTTGCAGCAGCAATGTTGTGGTAGCTGGATATTCCAGTCTGTTTATCCGTTTGTTCTACGCCTTTCACAGTGCGCAGTCTACATCAACAATTAGAAATATGATAATTGAAGCACATCTTTTCTTAAATGTATCTACATCTCTTCTACAATTACATATTATCTCTTTGATCTTACAAAAGTATTCAGAAACAGAAAGTATCAAAGCTTTTGGCAAATACATATTCCATACATCTTCGAATATTATTTATGAGTATGACCTATCGCGTGATGACAATACTAGACAAAATAATGTATTCGTTCGTCAGGTAGGTACATTATTTTTCTAGTAATCATAAGGTATGTAAGTATTTTTACGAACATGTTTACTGATTCTATTGAACAAATACTTGACAGTAAGATAGCATGCTTATTGGCCTAGCATGCACAACGGATTTTAGAATTCTATAGTAAGCATTATAGGTACCTGAAGCATATAATTGGATTTTCTTTCAACTTTGTGCATAATGCTTCACAGCCATACATAATATTAATATGCTAGGAATAGTGTACACGTATATTTTGAAATAAGTTATAATATAGTCGGTTGATCATATTTTACAGATAGACACATAATCTACAGTTGGTACTTTCAATTACATGTTATAATTTGAATAGCTAGCCCGTCTATCTCATAATGAAGAATGAAAATAACTTGTTAAAAGTGACAGACAGGTACGTGGTAGCTATTATAGAAAACAAAACGAACTAGATTTTAATAAGAATTACACTTGTGTAAGAAGGTATTTATAATTTAACAAATCTATCGATCTACCTACCTACTTCGGAAACCCGCATAAGCACAAAACCTTTTTTTATCACATTTCTATAACTAAGTGCTAATCTTGGTTGTATTTTAAGTTTTGCTGTAGTTTAGGTTCTTATTACTGATTGTTATATTAATTTGGTTTATCATTATTATATATCGGCATATAAGCACTAAATTTTCATTAAAAATTAAAGTTACAGAAAAAAAAACAAATAGTTATCATTGAACAATTACTCAAAGAATCACAAATAATATGAAATCATAATAATGCGTTTAGTCTATCTATCCCAAAATGCGGACTGGAGTGAAACTATTTGTTGTTATTATTTCAAATAAACTGTTGTATACAAACATTTTGATTACCACATCATACAAATAGAACTCTGAGTGCCACGAAAATAGAACGCAGATACCGATGTTGTAACGTATAGTCTAATTCATGTAGGTAACTAAAGGTGAGAGTTGTATCATAGGTATTATGTTCTGAATCTAAGAAAACACTTCCTTGCCATGATGCTACTATTATTAGTAGACAGCATAACTGCATAGTTGTATCTTGTACTTTCAAAACATTTCAATTACTTATCAGACCTAGATACATTTCCTTCACTGAGCCTTCACCTTCAATTTGAAGTGCTTGATTGCTGTAATAAGAACTGGTCTGTACAAAAACGCCCACGGTATGAACAGCAAAAATCCCGAGAAATACAGACTCGAGTAGATGCTCCACCATTTAGAAAATACTTTAAGGTCAAATGGAACTAAACTCCAACCCATAAACACGATGGTGTATAGCTTTAGCACGGCGTACAAAATGTATTGTACGATATTATTGGACCACATCGTGTGATAGAACTCATGTTTGGTCAAGATAGACTCTAACCCTTTCTCCATGAATATGATAATGAATTCGTTAAAGAAAGTCATGTAATATCCAGATCTGGTACCGTGCCAGAGGGCTAAGAAAAGTAGGGTGAAGAATTGGCTGGCGTTCCTATTGCCGAGGAATTTGAGTCTCTTGTAGATGTACTCGGCGGCGAAGTGGTTGGTGTTGCAGTTGAAGCTGTCGATGTAATGCTGGAACTTGGTGGCGAACTCGAAGCGCAGGAGCTTGATGTTGCTGCAGCCGTCCCAGCGCGCCGCGAGCGCGCCGCCCGCCGCCGGCGCCTCGCCGTTGTACGACAGCCCGAACCGGATGCATGACGCTGCACAATAGTAGATTGTGTAAAAAGGGATCAAAATCATATATTTTCGATGAGGGCGTTAATTGAACCCGAATAAAGCCATGGATTAGACAATGCAAAGTGGAGTAATAAGCGTAATGAGAGATTTACATGTTGATGCCCATTACGAAAATAATTTTAAGCCCGTGTGACACATACTGCTTTTCACATCGCATATATAAATTCAATCTTATATATGTAGGTGCAGTCGCCAGATATATGGGAGCTGCCCCGGTACTTAAAAATATCTGAACGTGCACTATTACGCTATGATATATGACAATAGAGGTGTGGTCAGATAATTGTAAATACCCTAACCGCTCCGATATATCTGGTAGCGCCTGTACGTTACTTACATCTGTAATATAATAATATTACATTAGTAGTATTACGAATGTATTCAAAACGCAGCGTTGTATCATACTATAATAAAGTATACAACTGCACTTCATTGAGGAATAGAAAACAAGGCATCGTAAAGCAGGTAGATCCATTCAATTACCCTCAAAGTGACTACTTATCTGTTTTGATTCAATATTGTACCTATATTACCTATAGTAATTTATGTACAGCCCAGTCAAGGCCATGAAAACCTACTGCCCTTATACCTACCTACATATTATTTACTTTATATAAATGGTACAGATAAAGACTGTATGACCTCCGCCTGTAGATATAGGTACGTATAATAGCTACGATTCTAAATATTAAATCATCAGTAGGAACTTATGATTTTGTATAACTACAAACATGCACATTACGACACAATTTAAATACCTACACAAGAATCAACAACTCATTGTTCGGCGCGTGGAACAAGAATAAATTAACCAATTACCTATTACTACAAATAATCTATGCAAAGGTAGGCGCAGTAGGTAGTACGGTTAAGGCATGAGTAATGAAATCAGTTTCTATCTTTAACATTAGGTAAGCGATTGCAATAACCGGCGGAAATACAAATAGGTACGGTCGAGTACAAAGATATGTATACGCCTGAATGTTACAAAATTATGTAATCCAATCCAATTAAGTTAGTAGCCAGTAGTATATAAATATACACATAAAAATGTAAAATCAAAACATTCCGTTCCCATCATACTTTATGTGTCAGTGTGTACATAAATGTGTAACATTCGGTGTATACTCTGTGCTGTCACATTATTTGGGCATGTACTAAGTTAACCAAACTACTAACTTAAATGTAGGTACCCATACATAATTTATACAAATCTTTGTACTCAACTGTCCATGAATAATAATAACAAACAAATATTAACATAATAAACACGAATATCACGCAAAACATGAGCATTGATAATAGAATTCGTATTAATAACAATAGTCCAAGCTCGGTTTGAGTACGAAATATACTTTAAATAATAATATGCCTATCATTCAACAGTTCTATTAAAGTTATTCATGGCGATAAGCTACAAAGTCTACAAAGATAACAGATCGATTTGACTTATCACATTATAATAAATGTTAGTTAGTCAGTGAGTTCCATACCTTCAGTGAGCAGCCAGCACGAGATATACTTGTACAGGGCAAAGTGCGCCCACAGTCCGCAGTAAAGGTGGCGGTAGAAAATCGAACGCTCCCAGAACTCATCTGATTGCATATACTTCATGCTAAACACGCTTACTGAAATAAAATAACGACACACGATTAACTTAAAGACTACTAACAATGCAGTATGTTCTGTTTAGGTTCAAGTAGATAGTTTTTACAGAATTAAGTATGTCACGGTGTCAAAAAACCTGAAAATTTAATTTCAGTTTTATTTATATACATATTTAAACAGCTCACCTCCAAGTTGGAAAGCGACCAAATAAAGTATGCCTTGCAGAAGTCTCTTTGCTGATTCGTATTCATACACGCCAGCATACTTTTCCAATGGAAACTTGCCGTACACAAAGTCAGAGTAGCGTTGGAACGAAAACTGAGGGCCAACTAAGAAACATGATGGAAAGTACACAAATCCAAGCAGCTCCACTAGTGTTGGTGGTTTCTCAACTGCCGTCTTTTGATTTGTAACAGACAGTTGCTCTCCTGCTTTCATTCTTTCATAATCCCACATGTCAAAAGACAAAGCTATAAGCTTCAGAGTCAGCACACAGTGGGGCATTGTCCATGTGATGTCATAATCTTCAGATTCAGTCAAGATATATCCAGCCAAGAGATAAGTTATATTCAAAACAAATGTTACTATTACATTTATCTTTCCTGTTCCTAGAATCATTGTAGTTAAATATATACCCATTGTCGGGATAAGGTTATGGTACATTGAAATACCAAAATTGTAAAATGCCATGTCGAAGCCTGTCACAACAAAGTAGATATTCCGTAAGTCTTTGTGTTGCTTGACATATTTGTGGTACACGATTGCTAGAGGATAGCCCATAAAGATTGATATAAGCAGTTTGAGTGCCGGTTCGGTTGTCCCTATCAAGTCGGCAAATAATGGAATGGGGCTAAGCCCCACCCAGCTTAGAAGGGACAAGAATAAGCCCCACATTGTCTGAAATGAAAAAAAAATCTATTTAGTAACCAAAAATTAACATGCCTGTATTTATTAAACAAAATAAACCTTAATCTTATTTCATATCCATCGCTATCTATGGAATTGTGTGTGTAAGATGTTCACTGTAAGCCCAAGTGATATTTATGTGACTATAATCTACATTTATATATATTTGTATATGTACATTTATCAGTTTAGTCTATGCTATGGTGCTAGTATAATTGTAATACCTACAATTACAGGATAATACTTTAAAAAAAATTAGGATACATTATCAGGTGCTATGTGTCAAGAAATTCCTATACTTTGCTCACAACTGTAATACAAAAGGCAATAATTAAATATATTTCTGGAGTGTGTGACGGTGCAAACTACATGCTGGTTTAAAAATAAACTATTGCTGGAGAATGACATAGTAAAGAATAATGTAGGTATATCAAAAATTCAAAAAGAATTTACTTCATGGATTAGAATGTTTCAATTATTTCTGGAAATGCTTAGATAGTAAGGGAAAGTATTCTAAAGATTGGACTGTTTTGGTATAAAGAGACTATCTTATTTTTAATAGTGAATAATACTACATTCATAGATTTCATATGACAAGTAGCTATTTTTAGAGGTATGAACATTAATAAATAATTTTCTTACAACTCTCTAGTCATTTACCCTATTTCTTTCTTTAAAGATGCTATGTCACTTTAGAAGAATTATTTCTTTAGGTGCATGCTCATGCGCATGATTGGCATCATAAAAACAACAGGTGTTTATTTTTTTACCATTGAGTCTTGATTCCCTGAAGATGCAAATAATTTTGAGAAAATCTCTAAATACTGAATTCCTATTTTTTAAGGGATGGCCTGTATATGGCATAATACAGAAGAGGCCTAGCAGTGAGAGGACACAGGCTGAATAAATAGATTTTTTCAGTATTAGACCTATACCGTAAACTATCTCTGTAACATTATGCAAAAGGATAGAGAAAGTCACCAATACACAAAAGCAGAATCATCATATAACATCATGTTAGTCTAATAAACAAAACAATGATAGTCATTAATAGCAGTTTACCTTAGCACTAAAATTATTGGATTAGGTAAAAACAAAGCAAACCTTGAGCCAAAAAAATCCGACAGTAATTTTATAAACCCCTGTAGGATTGATATTACCTATAGGATATCTATATTGTTTAAAGTACTTAATTTTATTTTTGAAAATGGCTATCACATATCTAATATTATTGAAGCCTCTTTAGAAATAATAAGAGGATAAAAAACTAACCAAAATGCACCTCGCTGAAGACTGCAGCTGAGTACGAAGTCGATTATACAGTAATAGATTAGCGTAGCCGCTTTGCCTGTATCACGTTTATTAATTATGCAAGAAAAATTGGTGTATTGACTACATTCAAAATAAAGTATTCGGGCCAAGCAAGTACCCACAAATATAAAACAACACGTATCGTATGATTTTTAACAATTCACTCTCGTTACATACCTATCTGCTACGCTACGATACAGACAAAAGTGACTGAAGTCTGAAGGAAGTGACACTGACAGTACTGCAGCGCAGCCAGCAAGCGCACCGCAATGTATAGACAATTTTAGTCAATGTGTTGCTTTTCAGTTGACAAAGGAATAGAGCCATTCAGCCACATTGTTTATCGAAAGGGATTAATTTCATCTTGCTTATATTATGTATAAATATCCTTCATAGGTCCACGTGTACGACAGTTACAAGGTAATTCATAAATAAATATCTTGGGACATCTTACACAAATAGACCTAGGACCTATTTCTCAAAAGCTTGTAACTTGTAATACAAATGGAAGTCCTTATCTAACTTATGCTGTCAAAAAGAGACTTCCACTTGTATTACAAGTTACAAGCTTTCGAGAAACGGGCCCCTAGTCTCACAATAAGCTCAATTAAGGCTTGTGATGTGGATACCAAGCGACGATATATATTTACCCCTTTATTCATAAGCGTTTGTTAACTTAACAAGCCGCTAATAATTGTTTGTCCCTTTCGGTCTTAACAATGTGTCCATAAGAGCAAAAGGGACAAACAATACTTAGCGGCTTGTTAAGTTAACAACCGTTTATGAATAAGGGGGTTAGTAGATACTTCGCGCTTACATTTTTTTTATTTGGTTCCTTTTTCTGCTGCAAGGCTGGTTAGCCAGCAGTTTTAATGTTGCTGTTTGTTGCCCTGTCGTGTGGCGGTGGCGGTATCCACCACATGCAAGATGTATCGTATCTTGGGAGACGGTAACCATTAAGCTATAGGTACATACTAGCGATGTAACGAATATTCGCATTCGCATTCGCATTCGCGAATATTCGCATGTTTTAAAATATTCGCATTCGTATTCGCATTCGCAAAAAATTTACGCGAATGTTGCGAATATTTTTATCTAATTATTTCATTCACTTAAGGCAGGAATTCACTACATTCTAAGTTGACCTTAATACCTAGATGTTTAGGTACAAAAACATGCACTCTAAAAAGGATATATTTTAACTGAATGATGAATAAAATGTTATATTTCAGTAAATAAAACACAAATGATACGTATAATTAAACAAAACAGTCGTGGCGATTGCGATAATGGTGACACCTAGCCACCACCTTTGGAGTCAAACTGATCGCTTAGTTTTGAATTTACTTCTGAATACTAAGAAGTAATAATCGGAGACTTTACACTCGAAGTTGTAGATGAATATATATACCTAAAGCAAACTATTCAGTTAGGTAGGTCCAACTTCGAGAAAGAGGTCAATCGTCGAATCCGACTCGGTTGGGCAGCGTTCGGGAAGCTACGACACATCTTTTCGTCCAATATTCCGCAGTGTTTGAAGACGAAAGTCTTTAATCAGTGTTGCCAGTGATGACATACGGTACTGAAGCGTGGCCGCTTACAATGGGCCTCATAAGAAGGCTCAAAGTCACCCAAAGGGCTATGGAGAGGGCTATGCTAGGAGTCTCTCTGCGTGATCGGATTAAAAATGAGACCATCCGCAGCAGAACCAAAGTAACCGAAATAGCTCAACCAAAGATATTGACGCAAAAGGACCTATTCTTTGCGTTTCATTGCGCCTATGCAATATTTTTGGATTTTGAATGAATGTTTATTATTATTTTCAACTTTATTGCACAATATTGCACATACAAAAGAGTATAAATGGCGGGCTTAATGCCTTCGGGCATTTTCTGCCAGCATTATCTAATGTTTGTGTAGGTATATGTATATTGTATAATAGGTACCCAATATTCGCATTCGCATTCGTATTCGCGAATATTAATCGCAAATATTCGCATTCGCATTCGCGAATATTCCCAAAGCGATATTCGTTACATCACTAGTACATACATCATACATTAATTGGTCTTAGGCCCGCTTTTTGTGACTTTATGGCCTTCTTAAAAATTTCATTACCTGGGTGGATTTTTTAAATATTTGTTTTTATTTTTTGGTTTTCCTGGTTCTGATGATCGGATCCATGAAATACCTTTTGTAAGCACACAGCGACGATTTCTGCATTCATGAGGTGCCGACATACCTAATAAATCTCAGTCATTGGCATCGAAAAGGTTAAGTACATACCATCCTAAATATCTATATCCATATTTATTTACCAGTTAGAGTTACCACTGTATTCTGAGAAGTAAGGTATGTATAATACATAATATAAGAGCTTAGTACGCATTTAAACTATTTTAAACTTTATATTGATTTAAACTTTCACGATTATCACTCATATTTTAAAGACAAACGGGTCTTAATCGCGTAAACTTACGTTTAATTATATCCTGACGTTTCGGGCATGACGTTACACCCGTGGTCGCAGGCAGACTCTGCCTGCGACGTTCACGCGATTAAGACCCGTTCGTCTTTAAAATATTTTAAACTTTACTTTTACAATTATGTTTACAAGGCCAACAAACTTATCTCGGGAATTTGTTCATCTGATCAGTTGAAATCATTCTCAATGCGCTTCGAGAGAAGTTAAATAACAGTTATTGCCCTTGTGCTTAACTTAGCTCTTTCTGGCTTCGTCACTACCGCGTCTCTAGATAACATTCCTGTACTTGCAGGCTGTTGGGTACCTAAGAATAAAAAAAACATGTCTTACAAATAATTCCTTTTATTTTTATACACAGCAACTTTTACATACAAACAGGAAGTAAGAGCAGCTTCTTGATTTAATGTGTGGCTATCAATGATTGTATAAAATATTTATTTACATCTTAATTACAATTTCATCTTATATCTAAATTAAAAACCTAATTATGATGTATGCAAGGAAACATTGTATGTATCAAATTAAAATGAACAATAAATTAATGAATGTAGAGCGTAATGTGGCACGTTGACAATAGTAGTTAGGTAGAATAGGTATCTGTTTATTTACACTAGAAAACGTAGTCAATTCCGACGAGGAAAATAGATTATTATAGGATGTTTTTTACCGAAACCAAAACATATAATGCGCGATATTGAAGAAAGGGTCCGGGATGTTACATTGTATATTATTATGTCGTCAGCAGCGCGTGCGTGTTGAGGGCTTTAAAAATATGTAGTACCTAATGGCAGATGGATTAATATTATCTCGGAAGCAAGATGTAAAGAGAAATAATGTAGTGTTTAAATTCTGTGTACTTATACTACAGTAGAATGGAAAACTACTGTAACAGTACCTACTGCAATAGTTATAGTATGTATAGCCATTTGTACGAGGGTTTTGTGATAAGTAGATACTTAGCAAGTAAGAACGCGAGCCAGAGAAGAGGCCCCAAACCATTAAAATTAACATTAACAGGTGGCACATAAAATGTTATTAGTTATTGAAAATACACATGATATACACAATGAACTTTTTCCTGGTAGTGGCCAACCTCTGAAATGTTTAGTATTGGGAGTTTATTTATGCACAAGTAGGGGTCAACAAACTTTGCTACCGAGTGGAACAACATTTTTCTTGTCACCAAATCAGCACGTAGAAAAATGTAACTATAGAATATTACGAATACCTAATTTATAAACCGAATTCACGATTGTCACAAATCTAGGTACCTACCTATCATTGAGGGTTCTTGAAAGTTATAACTTGTACAATATTTAAGCTGGTTTTAGTTCTTAAGGTCAAAAATCAGTTTTTAAAGGACCACGACCTTAGTGTCGTGTGTGCTTCTGAAAATATAATACCTAATCAATTTGTTTATTAACTAATCGACACACAATTGTTTTTATTAAAAATTAGTTTGTATTATAGTCCATTAAAAACCTCCTCTGTTTGACAACCCCTAAATAGGATACTTCCGAGCCTATTTTAAGCCACGCAATGACAACATTATTTCATTGTATGTTTGAGAAAAAGTCATTTGCTATTCAAATACTATTTTCAACGTCGAAATAATTGACTTGCAAATTATTGGAAGGCGATACAAACAGGGATAGACGATAGAAAGAGAAGAAAATATGTACAGAAAATAGGTTTTGTGAGCGATGTATTGCCTCTAGGTCCTATGCCATCGATGATAAGGTACGTTTGATAAAAACCTACAAATGGGTAGAGCTCCTACCGTCAATAAACAATGAAGAGATTGTAAATGATTTCGTTGGAAAATGTATTCTTATTTTATATCACAGACCGATACATTACTTGATCCATTGATAATGAAAGATAAATTCCAAAATATTTCGATGATTGCTTTTCAAGGCGGTATTGAGTGACACGAATGCCGATTAAATCTCGAAGCCCATATAAGAGCTTAATATCTAAAGCACCACAAATTGGCAATTTTAGTATCGTTAAATCTTAGTATTAATAGGCAACACGAACATAAGACACTCGTTTGATTTTATTCAATCGCCAACTAAATTTTACGATGCAGTTTTAAGGTCTTTAAAACTATTACGATGAATAAAGTTGTCGATAGAAAGGAAGTTTTAAACGGAGTGCGCGGAGAAGCTTCATGTGTTGGGCTGCAGCGGCCGCGGCTTGATCATCATGGAGGCGCGCTTCAGCGTGTAGTCCCAGCCTCGCCAGCGGAACCACACGATGCCTGCAAACAAATCAAGCTCTTTATCATGTCGTGCACCACCTATCTAGTTACATGCCGACTGATCAGACTAAAGAATTACAGACCGGGTCGGGTGGTAGCCAAGTTGCCAATCACTAACGCTCAGTAGAAAAACCGGCCAAGAGCATGTCGGGCCAAACTCAGTGTAGGTTTCCGTAGTTATTCAAAAACGGCTGGGCCGATTATGTTCGAAATAGCTTTGTTTTTAAGTATTCTATAAACCCACTATCCATGATTTTTTTCATATTTTTTGGACCTACGGATCAAAAGTTAGAGGGAGACACACAATTTTTTTTTCTTCTGGAGCTATTATCTCCGAAAATATTGACTTTGGAATAAAGTTTTCTTAAGACCCTTATTCTTTTTAAGAGACCTTATTCAAGTATTCAATGATACCCCACACTATAGGATTACAGCAAATAAAAAAAGATCATCCTCACTTCACGAGTTGGGGAGGTAGGTACCCGAAAAAAAAATGGTTTCTAATTTTTATTGTACCACTTTTTTGACATGATTAATATGTGCGCGTACCTGTACCAAATTCCAGATTTCTAGTATTGAGCTATGCTGCGGACAGACGGACGGACGGACAAGGCGAAACTATAAGGGTTCCGCTTTTGCCATTTTGGCTACGGATATATGAATTTCTTCAAACGTAAACTTCGGTGTTTTGCACCTTTTTAATTGTGATGCTGATTATTTACTTTGATAGTTAGTATTTAAATTAAGTATATAATTTTATTTCCTTCATCCAGAATGAAAGTTTAACACGCCCTAGTTGTAGTATCCCTTTCTAGTTATCCAGTTGATATTTTCTTCTTTTGAGTGGGCTAACCAAATGTGTCCTCATCTCTTGCACATATCGTTCAAATTGTATGAAAGTATTGAAAATACAAAAATGGTATCCGTTTGTTAGTTTGTTCTATATAATTCTTTGAACGGATTCTTCAATTGATACTCGTGAAACTCATGATTAGTTTTCCCTCTCTGTCACTATTAGTGCGATAAAGACAGTTAGTTCACGTCGCCTATCGTTCACGATTGACGATTGAGCGTTAGCGATTGGCATCTTGGCTAAGCACCCAGACCCTTCTAGGTCGTGGCCGGATTGGCGCTTGTTTTCGTAGTCTAGCGATAAAGTCGCTGCGAATAGAAATTGCGATCAATTAACGCAAGTTTTGCGCTAGAGGACGCCCCGATATTCAGTAAAATGCTGTAAATGGTGTTCATAGTATGAATGAAATCCACATAAATAAATTAGACCTATAGCACCAATATTATCTTTTAATTAGCATATATTTATATAATAATTTCTACGACAACGACTATTACGTAACGATATTCGATTTTGAGTATAGGATAATAAATAATTTCTACATCACTAAATGCCTCTGAAATATAAGTATTCGTCATAATAACGTAGGTATACTCCATTTCAAATACAATGGCCCGATCCCACATAAAACTTTGCAGTGACATCGGGCCATGGTATTTTAATATAGGGCTTGTCCATTAATCACGTCATACTATGTTGGCTTATTTTAGACCCCCCCATCCCCCATGGTGATATTTGGTGATATTTTCTTGACCCCCCTCCCCCTATACAGTATGACGTGATTAATGGACAAGCCCATAGTCGTGGCGATATACAGGGTGTAATCGATAAGTGTTTACAGGCTATAATTCCGTAAATATGAAAGATATCAGAAAACTTTAAAGTGATATCGAAAGTACGTTACCCAACGAGTAAAATTATACTAATAACTTTTTCTAAATAGATGAAGTAATATTAAAAATACTAAGTTAAAACGCTCCCATACATTTAGTATGACGACTTACAGCCTTAAAAAATGTCGGGTGTCGTAAGAGATAAAATTGTTAGAGATTCGTTATTTGTACGAATACATTGTAATAAAATAATAATACTACCGTTTATGAAATAATTAATCTAACATTTATTCTTAAATGAAAAGTTTGTTATCTTTGAACGAACGAGTACCTACTAAATGTATGGAAGGGTTTGAAGTAAATATTTGGGATATTTCTGATATTAATTCAAAAAAATAATTAGTGTAATTTTACTCGTTGGGTAACGTACTTTCGATATCAGTTAAAAGTTTTCTGATATCTCTCATATTTACGGAATTATGGCCTGTAAACACTTATCGATTACACCCTGTAGTATACCGAAGTACAGACGTACCTTGCCGGGCGGTGAGATCCTGCGGGTCGTGCAGGTAGAGGCCGTTGAGCCCCCGCCCGCAGGACTTCCACCACCAGCCGCCCTTCAGCATCGACGCGCAGTTGAGCGACGACCTGTCATTATCTCTGTAAACAGATTCTATTGTTTAGCTCTTTACTATGGCCTTTTTTTACGTTGGGAAATGCGTTACGCTTACCACCCGGGCACGGGGATGGACCCGGGTGGTTATGTGGGACTCCCAGGGCTGATGAGGCCCTGGTATACCCATTAAAACCTCACGGTCTTCCGACTCGCCGCATTTGAGCGAGGCTACACGAACTGCGAACAACACTTCCGTGACCTCGCTGGCGGCTGTCCATTTTACTATGGCCCTAGTACAAGCGATGCGCGACAAAAACTCGCGGCTTTCTCGCTGCTAACCATTTTCTTCGAATAGTATTAATTATAAAGAGACGAGTAACCGCGAGTCGAGTTAAGTACTCATCGATCGCGCATCGTTTTGCTAACTCCCTTGAATGGGAGGAATTCTATCTTGTTATTATGTTGTGTCCAGCAATAAAAACATGCGGACTACATTATGCTGTTATTTCATGCCATTCAATAAGCTCAAATTATCATAAAGCGAGTAAATAGTTAAATGCCAATAAATAGGAATCTTACCTATTGTACGTAGAGAAGGGACTGTTGTTGGATCCATACCAAGGGTCGTTCAGAGAGTCTCCGGCATTTCCTTCGTAGCCATCGATTTCGAGTTTATAGTATTCAGCTTCGGAATATATTTTGAAGTGCGAGTATTGAGCATATCTGTAACCACATAACAAAACATTGACCGAACTATAAAACTCATGTCTTAAATATGTACCTATAAAATAATTTATATGCGGAAGAGGTCAAAAATAAAAACCTCAGTCTTAAGATCGAACTAACTGGTGATATTATTTCATATGTATGGAATTTAGTTTAAATTTATATGTGAGTTTTTCACATCCATTAGGTATTAGTCAAGATGATTTTCAATAATACCTACTATCAAAATTGTGTAACTATTATACACTGAAGTAAGTAAGTAGGTATTTTTACAAATATGTGCTCAATCAATCAGTGGTATCGGTTCAACCTGGGGTGTGCGAGAATTGTATCTGTTGCTGTAGGCTTATGATGGTACTGCCTCTAATCGTTTGTCGTCATGATAGCCTAGCTGAGAAGACTTCAGCATGAAACCGAGGTTCGTACCTTTTCTACGAACGTGATAAAAATGATCCTAAGTTGGTACTTGCTTACTACATTATCCGGGATAACGTTTGCACATCATGTCTCTGGAAACGGACTCGGCTTCGTAGAGCGTTGCCCCTCTGTCCATATAAGTCCCACGAGAAGCTAGGGAAAAAAAGTGGTCTATTCCAGCGGAACCCCACTTGCCGGAATAAGGCAAAGTACACCTCGAGGTTGCCCGGTATCGAGGGTTATCGTTCACGACTAAGCTCCTCAGCCACGCATCTATCGGCACGATTAACATATTAGATTGGGGTACAAGCCCCTCTTATGTGACGTTTAAACGTGCAA
The DNA here is from genome assembly GCA_025490895.1 of Thaumatotibia leucotreta. Lineage (NCBI taxonomy): Eukaryota > Metazoa > Arthropoda > Insecta > Lepidoptera > Tortricidae > Thaumatotibia > Thaumatotibia leucotreta. Next base: position 58,220 of record JALPQI010004377.1, on the reverse strand, counting down.
TCTTTATCTGCTATGCTATTCTCTTATTCACACATTCGACGCTGCGTTCGTCAACGAGCTCGATGTCGAGACAGCCTTGTCTAAAATCTTAGCTGTTTTATTTGACATTAGGAATCGAGGCTGTGAGTGAGGTTGCGGGCGAGTTCGTCGCTGTTTTTCGTTAGAGAATACGAAGTTCATACATTAAACGTCAAACTCTCGACGCAGTGTAGTTCCAGCTCACGCCGCATTCGTCGCCGAGCACTAGTGTCGATTAAAGTACATTAGTGAATACCATTTTTAGGCTCGACGCTGCCGCAGCGCTGTCACAGCGCTGACAGCAAGGCGGTTTCCTTAGTGAATAACACTGCTGTACAGTACCGTTTATTCCCGTCGAAGTCTTCGAGTTCGACGCGGAGCATGTAGTCGTCGTTGTTGGTGAGCATGTAGATGTTCTCGTTGCCGAGCCAGAACTCCTTGTTGGGTTCGCCGAACCCATTCTTGTAGTCGCTCCAGTCGCGGTTGAAGTTTTCCGCTAGGGCTCCGTAGTCGTCACGACGGTGGATAACCTTTACAAAAATAAATAAGTATTGAATATGTGATATCAATTTTAAATATCTTAGTATCATCACGATGGTTTGTGGTACAGAATTGGTTTGAAGTCTTTCTTGAAATGAACCATTGGATCACTTCCTAACGTGAAGTTGGATTAAATTTGGCAATAGTTGGCCAATACGCTTGGTATAGGTAAATGTGTTCAAACTGATGCCCCATAGTCAAAATATTAAATTTAAAAATCATCAATAAGGAATAAAAATTGTGGTGCACCTTGAAACAATAATCATGAAAAATCTACAGGTGACGCGATTAAACCAACAGTTGGTATATTCGATTTTCCCCTGTAAACGTTATTTTTGAACTTATCGTGTTCTCATCGCTGACCTAATACTTGGAGCCTTGAATCTTATGTCATTATAATAGAAGACAGATTGATGCAACGTACTGGACACTAAGTATAAGCTGTCACGCTTTGATACATTTACCTTATCTGACTCTTAGATGGCGTAGAAGCATGCATGATTGGGCCAGATAATGCTAAGATATAGAACCCGCTTTACATCTGTGTAAGAGCCGTGTCTTTACAACGACTATAAAAAGCAGAAATTATAAGTTACATGTCATTTAAGTACAATGCTTAGAGATTCTCATTTACGAATCAGATTGCGTAAACAAATAAGTATTTGGAGGACATCAGTCTTGTCAATCACTAGGATGAGCTTCGTTGCGAAATAATGATGCTAATCGTAGTCGTAAAATCGACAGCACTACTATTCGCTAATACAGATCGGCTTTTATTATTTAGAAACTTTACGAGTTTATCAATGAGTAACCTCGTAAAGTTAAAAAAAATGAGGACAGAAGGAATATAAAGAAGGTTACATGTCACGACCGTTTCGATACTTTCCTAACATGTCACTTACATGGAGACTTAGAATTTGGTTGTGGCATTATGTTACGCCTACTGACAATCAGTTTTAAGTAGGTAGGTACTAGTAATGTAAGCGACTCATCCCCAACAGTAAACAACTGTAGCTGTCCATCACACTCGCACGAGTCGCACGAGATAGACTGCTTCATGTGGGTATCGAGTAAAACCTAACGTATCCGTTACTTGACAAGTCATGGTACGGCTACTGATATTTTATTCCGACTTATAAAGTTATGAGATGCGTAATTAGATGTGGGTAAATAATAAGTAAAATATACAACAGGTACATACTTATAGCAGATATATATATGGCAGTTGTTGAGTGAATTAAATGACAATTAGTCAATTACCTATATAAAACTAGGTACCATTAATTAGTCCATACGTGATTAGCCTATTCTTCAACACGTCACGCACTTTTGCAGCTTATAGGCGGTATAGGCATAGTCGTAAGTGACAAAAATAAAGTCAATAGGTACTACCACATCGATTATCCTGAGAGGACAGAACAGCCTATGTTTGTGTACTTACGGTCCATCCACCATCAGCGACGTTCTGCTCACAGTACACTTTGAGGAACCAGTAAGTAGTACCCCTGATTTGTAAGTAGTACACTCCAGACTCCCGCATACCTGCATTCAAGAGGTCCACACAAGAATAGCCCTGTAAAAATAGAGAAATCGCATTGTAGATGACAGAGATATGAAATCATGGTACGATTCGGTACCTAAATAATATAGTCAGAAAACAAGGAGGACAAATTTTTTTTTTCATAATTCGCTTTGATTGTTTATATAAAAGCATAAAGATATTATTAATATAAAAGTACAAAGTTCATAATAGTATCGTTGATAATTAACATAGGGTAGGTGATTCATAATATTTTCCTAAAATTCGCCAATAGCTTTTCGCAATGCTTTCGCACCTGGTACATATAACATAATATAAGAGTAACTTAACACAAACTCGAAAATATAAGTAGTTACCTACAATACCTACCTACAATTGATGAGATACGTAGGTAGTACCTAGGTAGGTACTTTTTGGCAAAATTTTGTTGAATTATCTATGGTTTGCACATTCATTTTCGCAGTCGGTTGTATATTAAGTATATAATTACTTAACTATAATTATACACATTATCACCATCAGCCTTACGCAGTCCACTGTTGGACACATGCCTGTCCTAATTACTTATACATATGTACAGTCGAAGACAAAATAATGGGTATACAAATACGTTCAAAAATATGTTCCAGTGCACTCTAATTCTGTGTAATAAGAACGTCGTAACATATTTATGAACGGATTCTTTCGATACTTATTTTTGCACTTGACTGTACGCATAAGCAAGTAAATGCCCAACATGCCCTTTTTTTTACCAGTCATATCAGATCTGTATTTTTTCAGGCCGAATACTGTCGCTGAGCGTGTCAAGGCGACTTTCTTCCGCGGCATGCTGGCATGTCGTGCCGGACCGCTAGCTTCCCCTATTATGTCTACTCACTACACATAAGGAATCTGCATTATCACGTGAAACACACATTTATTTGTAAGGAAATTTTATTTGAGTTACGTGTTAACCTATCGGAAATTAAATGTCGTTTAACATCCGTTAGGTACAATACTCGCTAGGATCCTCCGAAGAAAAATACAGGAAGGGGGAAATTATAAACTGTATAAAGTCAAGTTGAGTAAGGCAACGGAAACACTCCATACATTTACTATGCAAAAATTTGGTCCGGCGGAAATTGAACGTATGTATAGGTGAAAAACTTAATAAAGTCACCTGTTGTATGTGTGAGTGACGTGTTCGAATAGGCATTTGTTTTGTTTGTGTTACTAATTTCAAATATGTGTTCTCTATTCGAATACGTCACTCACACGTACAACAGGTGACTTTCTTAAGTTTTTCACCTATATCACTTACCAGACTTGACTATGACTATACTTCAATCAAAACAATTTCTTATAATGGATATGACTCTCGATTTTCATAAATACCCTCTTGTCAGTAATACTGCTATTGAAGTTGCGAAGTTTGTAAGATTATAAATATATTTAGTATCATTTTGAATGGAAACTTAAGCACGGTATAGGTTAGTTTCTAAAATCCAGTTAATAGTTTTTCCTTTCAAAGTTTAAGTGCTTGTGGTGATTATAGCATGTCTCTAGCGACAGCCCATTAATATCTCAATGGTAAGTTACTAAACGGTCTATTTGCTGTCCAAATGTGTCAGTGGCATCTCTGTTAGTCTCAGACCAGATAATTATTCTTTCGGCTTTAGTTGCAGGTTACGCAACGCTGTTTGCAAAGATCGCGAGCTTTCCACACCACACTTATCTTCACATGCCTAAATTCACATAGAAAGTACTTTTAAACAAGAATACGACATTGCCATTGTTTTACGATCTATATGAAATCTATTGCTAATAATACCTATTGATCAACCATGTACATATGTGAATTAGTAGCTATTAAGAACTAAAAAATAGACGTCACTTTGTTTAGATCTGAGTAGGTTACAGGGCGCGGAGTTATTCATTTAAATTATTTGACTAACGTTATCTCAACGTTGGCATGAACAAAGTGGTATCTACTTACCGCTTACAAGGATATCGCAACGTAGTTATTACTTTACTATGCCAATTTAGAAAATTATAGTAATTAAGTATAGCGGAGGGCCGCTTTTTGTCGTTAAATAACCGAAAGAAAAGGAAAGTCGTGGCTTATTTCCATCATTGCTTGGAGCGTAGTCGTCACGATTCGTCTGTTTCCTGATTATAGACTGCTTTTAATCTTATAGTGCGATTTTCTAAACCTTATGTTATAAGTGTTATAACAGCGAAATAGTGGCCTAAAGTTAAAGGACTTCTTGGGTCGTCTCGGTTTGTAGACTACGCCCGGTAGTTGTGTCAGAAGCCGAGGTTTCTGCGGTGTACGTTATCTACGAGTACCGTCAGCCAACAATACGCATCATTTTTCGAATCTATCCTGTTTACATCTGTACCTACAGTTTGTGAATGTATGGAAAGTTTCCAAATAGCGAAACCCAATTTAGACTTGCAATTCTTGCAAAGGGTTTTTCATGAAACAATCTTAGGGAAAAAACAACCATTACGGGTTCGATAATGCGTAGGTAGGTATTTGACAAGTTATTAATACCTAAAGTAGTGCTAGAGTTGGTGTTCAGGGTTGGTTTGGCCAATTTGACTGCTACACAATATTTGAGACCGACTTAGACATAGTTTATAAAAAAAAAAACAAAGTTAATCATTATAGCGCCATGTCATGCTACATTAATTACGTACCTACCGTAAATCGTAATATTGTGTCTGCGTGTATTTGCCTATGCGTATTTTTTGTTCTAGATGAAGTGAATGCGGTGTTGATTTTATACAATGATAAACGTTTTTGGGTGGAGTAGCGGTTCGAAATGCATACTACATTTGACGTCTTTGACATATTGATTTGGGATTATAATCGTATAATATACATGCGAGAACTGATTAAACCTGTATTAAAAAGTTGCATCACTTGCCACATAACGGCAGTTCACGTACGCTAAGAACAATAAACCCGCTGTAATCATTGGTAAGTGTCGATGGTGGGAACGGCCGGTTTTTGCGGCGCGCGCGCACAAAGCCGCGGAAAGCACTGTTTATGCGCATGAACCAGATTTACGTAATAAGCCCGATGCAACTTTCCTTGGCGGGAACTTATGTTTAAATCCACTCTTACATTTAAACTTACATACAGGGTGGTCCAAACCTTGAGGTCAAAAAAATTTTTTTAGTTTCCCTACGTCATGGGCTATCAGAATATACCCCATGTATGTTAGCCGATTATTTGTAGTTTCCGTGTTTTGAATTTTTGAAAAATTTTTTTTTGATAAATTCTGGTATGAAGAAATTTATTGATAAAAAAAAACTATTGGGTTTTTTAAGTAGTTTCTTTTTGTTACATATATCAACCTTAAAACAGTTTTGGCAAATAGTCTGAGAATACATTTTGCAAAACATTTTCCAATCGCTAGCTTTTAATTTACTAAAAATATAATCGTCAGTATAAGTTTGACAATACAGATCCTAAAAACAATATGATACATAAATTAACCTGAATAAAGTAGGTCCACTACAGTTATAGTAGTACAATAATTACAAATAATTTAAAAGTATTGACAAGTAATCAAACCAATACGTTGCTTGTTTAGCAGTACTCTGCAATTCAAGGATTTAAAAGTTGATTACACGTAATAATACTAACAGTTGCGTACGCTTCTGATCAGAATGTAGAGGCCGGAGGGCGGTAAACTGCTATGACTGACTTTATAAATTGCTTAAATACTTGTAGCCATATAATAATAGCCCATATTTAGCAATGTTACTTAGTACCTGTGAGCAGACTGGATAAATATACATACCCAGTTAGAAACGGACACTGTAAACTCTACTTTTAAGTCCTCATAATGATTTCAAAATCCGAACTTATTTAATTATGTAGTATGTTTGCACCTAGAGTAGATGTATTGCAGTGCAGACCAGAAATCCCTGCTCGGATTGCTACACCATGGGACGTAAAAGGTAAGTGCGTAGAGGCGGTAGGCTAACATTCATTTACCGCGTTGTGCCGCGAATTGAAAGGTAACTGTTGATTAACATTCCGACGGCACAGATAAACTCGGGCAGGCAATAATTAACGATACAATACATTCAACCACTTTTATAAATATTTAATTACTTTTTTTAATTTTCGTGTTTTTAGTACCTAGGTAGGATACGAGTATGAGTAGGTGTAGGTACTTAGGCAGTATTATACATATGTACTATTATTGTTTTGATTGCAACAACATATTTAACTATTTGCTGTTGTTACGTAAAATATCATATTTCATACATCACCTGACTATTGACTGCGGAGGAAAAGCTCATAAAAATCTAAACATAATGACCAATTAATATTCGTAGTGTGACACTATGAGGAGGTAACGTATACCTACGCCACGCAGTTATGTCATTCGCCCAGCTATCACATTTTAATAGTGGCACGTTTATGATTGATTCAATATGTACCTACACGAGTATTAGGTACGTACAACCCATGAGTAGTAATAATAGTAGTTTATGTAACATCGACTCACTTTCACATCTTTATAGTTGGCGACGATCTCCGAGGCGAAGGTGTTATTGCCGATGATGGGCTTGTTCTTGACGCTGGGGAAGATGATGCCGCCCTTGCGGCTGGCGGGGCGCGCGCCGGCGGGCACGCTGCCTCCCGCGGCGCCGGCGCCGGCGACGGCGGCACCCGCGCCTGCGCTCGCGCCCGGCGTCGCCGGTGCGGCGCTCGAGCTGCTTGGAGTGCTCGGGCTGCGTGCGATACAACCATTAGTGACAGTAGACGCGCGCACAGCCGATCACTCAACTCGCTAATGCGTAACTATATCTATTAAGTAAATTGTAAACAATCGCTGATAGCTTGCATATTCGTTCGCAGATGCATAAGATAGCATTTTAAGTTACGACTTAAATTACCTAATAATTACTTAATGTCAATGAAGTGAATTAAGGAAATGTCACCTGTTGACGACGGTAGAGGCAGTCACGGTCGTGGCGGCGACGGTGCTGGTGCTCGGTTCGGTGGCGAGTTCGTCGGCACGGAACCGGTTAGGCGCGTACTCCACGAGACGGTCAATGGTCGGATCCAGCAGTAGTTCTGCAGGAACAGGTCTTTGAGCCAATGTAGCTACATCATCTTCTTGCTTTTTTAACCTTTTCTCTACCATATCCAAGTTTTCTATGATAAGATTGGTTTTCAATCGTAAATCATTGTGGATTTGACCGATAGCCCGTTCCTGCCTTTGGGTTTGTGTCAGAAGTTCATCCGATTTCGGGACCAAGTCATCGACTGAGCTTTTAGTTCCAACAACCACGTCCCATACTTCGTCCATTTTTTCAGATACGCTCATCATGGGAATAATTTTATTGACGAGAGTATCGATTTTGCTGCCTTTTAGAGTAGGTGCCGGGGTGCTAGTAGTCGTACGATTCTTAAATAGACTGTTGACATTAATGGACGCAGTTTCTGGCTCCACTATGGCGGCGTGTACGTCGGCCATCATATATAAAACTTTACCCAAATTTTCAGAAACCAGGTTAATATGAAACTGTAATTTCCGATCTACCGTTGACATTGATGTTCGTAGCTGGTCTACTTCTTTTGTAATTTCATTAATTACTTCGGTATTCAAACCTTTAGCGATTTCTATAACATTTAGACTTATGGGCTTTTTTTCACTCGCTTCGGCATTGATATCGTCAACTGGCAGGAAGTTGTTGTCTATCTGGTTTTTAAGGCCAACTAATTTAGAATCAATATCAGAAACTTTTTGATCTAATGACTCTAGTTTCCGGTCTAGTAACTGAGCGTCACTAATTCTGTTTACTACTTGTCTTTTGGTGCTACTTTCTGTAAAGCTCTTTTCGTCACCGTTAGGAACAAAACTAAAAAGTTTCAGGTCGAGATTTCCAAGCTTCGATATAATAGCATCTGTTTTATGGATGTTGTCATTGACCCTTGAATCAAGAGCTTCCACTCTTCTCATTAGATGTTCTACAGCCTTGTCTAGGTTTTCGATCCTTTGTAACTTTGTTTCCAATGTGCTCACAATTACTTCAAATACGTTGAATATATACTGCTCTCTGGAACAAAAGAAAATAAATGTGAATTTATAGATTTCATTCAATACTATAATCTTGAAATAAAAAATTACGGTGTGTACATTATAACATCGAATACGAATATAGCAGTAGAACTCGCCAAATACTCGTAGTTCGATACAATATTACTATTACATAGTATAAAACCAAATCCCTTCCCGCTGCCTATCCCTATGTTTATATCTTGAAATCAACGCAACGCATGCGGTTTAATAGATAGAGTCATTCAAGAGAAAGGATTTAGTACCTATCATTCATTATTGTACCTGTGCGTTGCCAAGGCAAATTGCTAGTACCTAGGTCGTAATAATCATAACTTTATTAAAGCTATGCAATATGTTGTACCTACTGAACCACCTACCTATTTGGCTACTTTAGCAGCTAGAAAGTATATGACACATGATATTACCTAACTGGAACGAAACTGATTTGTCAAATTTTGAGTTCCGATTTAAGTTTGCATAAATTAAATAATGAAGACTGAAACGTCTCAAACGTGAAATACCTATGTTACTCTGAATAATAGTACATTGTGCATCAAGGGAGGTAAGTACGGAATTACTAACGAGAGTGTTAGAAGCCCGACGCCGTTAGGCGGAGGGCTTTTATGACTCGAGTTAGTATTCCGCTTACCGACCGTGATGCATACAATGTTTTTCATCACACTTGCCGACAAAAAAATAAGTTTTGAGACAAAATATTATTAAATGACGTACTGACATTTCTATTACTCCCTAGGGAATTTCACTTTTCTATTACTCCCGCTACGCACGCAAGCAATGGCGCGCTTAGACAGCAAGTGTGATGAAATAGTTATTTATTATACAAGGGGGCAAAGTTGTTGTTTAACTGTCGTGCCAATATTGAGACCTGAGCTAGCGAAAGATTCCAAAATTGAGCCACGAGCGTAGCGAGTGGTTCAAAAACTGGAATCTTGAGCATTGCGAAGGTCTCAAGGCACGAGAGTTGAACAAACTTTGCCGCCAAGTGTAATACAAATTTTTTCCCCTCACTATCGCGAGGAAATATGATTACAAATCTCATCCAAATGTAAATTAACTTAAAGAAACCATTTAAAACTCAATGTCGAAACGTATCGTAGAATAGAGTTACTTCTGGAAATTAAATATAGCCAATGGCTTACAAAGTCACCCATGAGAACGACCAATTTAACATGTGAGCTCCGATTGCGCATGTTTACTACGGTCATACAGATCCGCTTATACTAGGCAGTAGGGGGCTATAGGAATTAGAGCAATGTCAAATTACTTTATTCACAAGTGTGTAAAAAGCGTTTTTACCCGCTCGTATTAAACGATAAACGAGCGCTTTACGAGCTAGTGAGGGGAAAAACAAATTCTGTTTAGAGGTCCATTCAAAAAGTATTCGTAACGGTACGAATGCAATTTTTGGTACCTAACTATATCTTAATTTCATAACTGGGTGTTAGTATTTATAGAAAACTCTCGCACTTTCCATATATTTCTAACTTCTAAGGTAGCTGTTATAGCCGTCACGTTCCCGACAAAGTAGACTTTTTCGTGGAATGCACCTACAGTCAGCAGTTACACTTCTACTTATATGTATATGGGTATTGATGTAAATTATAATTTTGTACAATATGTTACAGTACACGAGTATAACAAGTTCATTAGAGGAATCGAATGCGCACCCTCGACTTTCGCAGCTCACCAGTATTCAAAATACTTCGTTTTTCAATAGTAGATAGATAGTAGATATATATAGGTAAACATTCACGTTAGCTAGAGGTGGTCTAGCGACCATTATACATTATTTATCTTTAAGAGTAGAGACACTACACCGTCCCGAAAGGACGTATGTCATCGATTTAATCGGAAAGTAAAATTTTCTTTTCAAGGTCTATTTTATGGTTTTACATTTTTGACAGACCACATACGAGGGGATTAGTGTTTATAATGTTGTGCGTTGGCTTACTGTTGATTAGGTAGGTACATATATACATATTACCAAACTTTAATATTATATAGTAAAAATCATAGTATATAGTATTAAGTTGGCAATAACTATGCTGATCTTAGTTTTTAATCGATTAAGATTAAAATTTAAACAGGTATAAACAGAACGGCAAGTATCTAAACGGTGCATGACGTTGGTACAAAACGGAGGAGTGGCGTAACAAGCTACTTACGGGTATATATGTACCTTATCCTCAGCCGTAGGCTCAGACGGAATACACGGATATAGTACAGATACTACATACAGTATAGATCTACCTGAATATTCAGACTTGAAATGTAGAGAGGTATAAAAAGCATGACGGACAGATTCAACCTTCTAATCATTTAGGTATTTATATATGAATGATTAAAATAGAGCATATTGTGGAAGTACCTATAGGCAGTAGTATACCTAACCTATTTGTATCGTACGTACATCGTAAAATAATTAATGTATCCAACAGGCACTTTACTTAAGTATAATTTTAAATTGGTCATGCTCAAAGATGGATGGGTAACTAACTGTGCAATACAATAACTAATTTTAACGTATTACTGAGTGAATTTAGTTACTATTGCGATCTCGAGGAAATATCATAATTTCGATTGTATTTGTGATATTTCCTAATTCAATTACAGCTAGATGACACTAGCGAAGGAGTGAAATTGGCACCATTGTCCGATACCTACACCATTTCTTGTCGTTTCGTAATGACAGAATAGAAACCTCAAGTACAAGCGCGCAATGTAGTTGTAGGTACGTACGTACGTACGTGCTTGTTTCGCTCATTATTTGTAAAATATTTAGGCTGCGCAAGCCTTTGTAGTGCTTATTTTTCAAAGCTGTTTTTTTGATAATTATGTAGATATTATACACATAAACTCATCAAATGTAGGAACCTAAGTGTTGACGTCCTGTAAGGTACCTAATTAATTTAGGTAAGTTTGTACTAAATTAATGAAAAATCACTAGACACCAGTTCCAATGAGCTTTAATACAGTACAAATAATTAGGCTCTGAGCTATTGCAGTAGGCGATAATAATTATACTACTGTTCCGTGTCGTTGAGTATGAAAAATGTCTAAGAATGCAAAAGTATAACGTGATAATCACACAGTCTTCTTCCTATGCAAATTAAATATCCGCTTTCATGATAAATTATTGACGACGGACATGTTATTGCATAGGTACCTGGTATTCAATTGCCCGCTAAAAATCACACAAAATGTTCCTAAATTTGCAGGAATTAGAATTTAATGACAGTCTTTAACATGCAAATTACGGCAATTATGTTGTCGAGGGAAACTATCGTTTTATTTACATAACCGTGCTGGGCTATGGACTTTATAAACGTAAGCGTTATTTTCTAAAATTAAACAATTATCATTACATTTATTAAAGCTAAATTACGCATATCACATAAAATTCTATGTTGGTGAACCCCAATTATCCAGACAGGTACTGTAGCAAATTGCACTTTAGATACCTTCTTACATTTTAGATTTGTTTGCAATGAAATGTTTGTTACTTTACGGCACTAGAGATTCAATTAAAACATCACTTACAAAATAAAGAATTATATTCTTTGATCACAATCATTTCGTCGAATCAACTTGAATAATTCGTCCAGATAATAAAAGTGTTAAGAGGGGTTAGATAAATTATAGATTAGTCATGTATATTGACCGCAAGTTGATGAAGCGGCCGCGCGGGGGTCCGAGCGCGGACTCGGTCTCGTTATTATGCAAGCGCATCGTAAATTCACACCTGTAGGTAAACTGGCCCGGTTGGCAGTTTTGTAAAAACCTCAACTCAACGACTTTAACTGGGTACTTTACTTACTAGTTTTTCACAGTACTTAACGACTTCTGATCTAATGTTATTAGGAGTAATTCGTATAGTAGGATAGTAGCTACTAGTCGGCCTTATGAGTTTGAAGAGTTGTTACCTATATTTCGTACTCTTCCCAGTCATATCCTACAAAATACATTCAAAGGACGACTAACGGTTCCCAGCTGAGCACATGTAGTTTCGTCTTACTTAGTAAATATTATTGCTTAGTACGTAGGTACCAAGCAATATCGAAACATGTCACGTAATGCCTTGGCAATAGTCTTGTTCTAATGTATTTGATGTGTATTATGGTATGTTCTTGTAAGAAGGTAGCTACACTAGCTACCTGTCATATCCATATCCAAGCTATAATTATGTTAAACGAATAGTACCTAGTATCAAAAAATATATGGACTTAATCAGATACTCTCGTGTTATTAGTGGGTAAACCCGAGATTGTTCAAGTGGGGCTTATGGCCTGTTTCACTATTTTCGGATAAATATGTATATCCGTCTGATAAAAATTCACTATCCTTTTCCTCAGACGTATAAAAGAAAATGGCTGCTCACATTTATCTGACAGATATGTTTTATTCGTGGATGGTGAAACAGACACTTAAGTGTTATTATCTAGCAATACGTAAATACATTACCGGGAGCTTGTAAATATCAAAACATAATCCGTAATGTCTTACCAATAAAGACGTGTTCCAATGTTTATGGCTGCGTCTTGTTCAATTGCACGGGAACTTCGGATTCGGTTTATGTGGTGTAGTAGATAGCTAGGCGTAGCTAAGCCTATGATACCTGTTAGGTATCAAGCTTTACACTTGCTACATATTATCCAATTATCAATGCTGATTATGTTATGAGTATTATTTTATTAGCTTTGTAGAGTCACTGAGCTAATCCGTAGACAGACGAAATCAATCACACATAAACAAATAAGATAGACTTCAGATCAGGGTTCTGGTTTTGTTATTGTGACTATACAACCCTAAAAAAGATCTTAGTGCTTATTTTGGTAATGTCAGAGGTAAATGATATCAATGATATCATTTTAGTGTCGTCGCATCAGGATGTACCTACCTATACCTATTCTGAGGCACTTACGTCATGCTCAGTCCCATACTGTTTATCTACTCGCTTACAAAAAGGACCGCTAAAACCTATGGATAGTGGGATTATATCGTTAACAAATTGTCTACGCTTTTGTTCAAAAACTTAAAAACCAATTTCGGTGTAAGACCATTTGGTAACTCTCGACATAATGCAATCTCGGTTACACTTGTTCGCACAAGGTAAGAGTGAAGGAGGTAGCATTACATCGACAGTCGCTACATAGTTGTACGCGTAATCTTTAACTGTACCTAGGTAAGCTTCATAAATTTCATAATAATATGATTACTTAAGTCATACAAACAACTATCATGACTCAAATGTATCAATTAGGTACTACGCTCAGTTCAGAACGAGCTTCGTGAGAAAGTACTCAATTTTGAAACAAGTTTTTAAAGCAGTTATTTACCGTACCTCCCATACAACGTACCTACTGTAATCATGTATAATTTGAGCATAGAGTATAAGTATTTATTTAGCGTTTATTGTGTTACCTATTGACAGTTGGTCATAGACTTGTTCCTCATCAGTAGGTAGTGCAACAAGTGTTAAAGTGATTCCAAAACCATCAGCACCAGTTCGGAATACGTTTGCTAACTATTCGAATGTGGTTCAGGGTCTCATTGTATTGTAAAGCAGACTTGGATTGCGAGCGTTCGGCCCGCGCAATGCTTTGTTATGCTGTGAGGTATTTACTAAAGCACCAAGTATTGTTAGAGGAATATTCGCTTCAGTAAGCTTTAATTGAACGGTACTTTTAGATAATTTGGATTAAATGAGTAGGCAAGTTAGACAATTTACATAATGCTCATAAAAGTCTAACTATTATAAGTGCAATTAAATAGTTATAAGTGATTTGCATACGAAACCTGTACCAAAGCATAAATGTTGTGGCTACGAATTAAGCCTTTGCAGTAGGTATAAGACTAATGTTACAATTTAGCATTATTAATATGATAATACGTATAAGAGACAAGACATTCAAGTCGATCGAACTGGAATATGCATATGTACTTAGTTTTATTAATGTAGTTGTTACATTTATCTTTAGAAGTCTCGTCATATATACACAGTTATTTTAACTGTAGTTCATTATATGATTTTATAGATGGCTGTCGTTGATTAGGAGACAAGAGGCCTTGCGGCGAGCGGCGATCGCGGCTGCGCAGCCACCTCTCCTCACACGCCACATCATTAAGGCGATAATGTCGCTGAATTAGTTTAATGTTCCCCTTCAATGATTATCATTTAAAATTTTGCCCACGCGGTCATTAAAGTGACTTGAAGCGCCTATTATTAATTGATTACGCAATAAGGTATACCTGTAATGCGTTCTGCAAGAAAAGGCCGAGTATTAATAATCAGGTTTCTGTATCAAAATTGGCTACATGGTGAGTTAAGCCCGCGGCGGGATCACAGGTTGTTCGTACTGGTCGCGCGTTTACGTAACAGAAGAGTTTTATGGTCAACAGGCCTATCGAGTCAATTTTACATTACACGCCCAGATTATGACTTCAAAGTCTCTCTATCTACTTACATACATATATTTATGTTAAGGTGAAAACGTAGGTTATTTATTATAGCGTAAGATAGGTTAGTTGACTATGTATTTAAACAACCTATCGTCATGGCAACTAACGGGTGATTGATTACAGTTTTACGACAGCATATATTATAATTTGTATACTACTTGTCTAGAAATACTCCTAAGTCAAATCGGAACTTAATATAATTATAACTTAGCTTAATATAACTTAGGAGCCTCAGCAAAATCGTTATAAAGTACCTACTTTGATGATGAAACACTTTGGATGTGCTTACGCCAAACGGAGAATACTACGATGATTAAACATGCCGGCGCCATTATGAACATCAATGATGTTGTTAAAATTTTGCCTTACTTTACTACGTGTCTTTTACGCAAGAAAGATCTCGCAGTTTGGCGACTTTAAACATTATTGGGTTAATGTTCAAATTAGTGAAACCGTCCCAACCAGTTACGACACTGTAAACTGTTTCGATAAATGATAACTGCTTGCAACGTATGCTTACGTGTAGAAAAGGCATAGGTAGGTACTATATTACAGGGTCGCTCGACAAAACTCGATCTATAGCCGTACCATGAGTTGGCAAGTAACGTTTGCGTTAGCGTTTTCTCGATACGTAAAGCAGTCTATCACGCTTGCACTGATGCATTGGAATGGATTTACGTGTCGAGTAAACGTTAATACAGGGTGTATGTCTAATACGAGCGAAGCTCTTAACGGGTGTTAGTTTACGACATAATAAGTACATTCAAATAACTTTTACTTCAAATTAGAGCAATAAAATTTTCCATACAAAATAATTCGGCGCGCAATGTAGAGCAACATACGCGAGTTAAGCCCTCGTTGACAGCTAATTTCAAAAGCAGATGGCATAACTGCCCTATCAATAACAAATGTTCGTACTTACATTGCTGCTCCGAAAATCTTTAAAAAATTCTGTGGGGTCGTTATTAAGAGTAACTTTAAAAAAACCTTGTAATCCATGATTACACTAATGAATCCCATGCCTGGTTTAATTGATCGCCCGTATTAGATTTACACACTGTATAAACGTTACTTGCCAACTCACGGTACGGCTATTAGTTAAACTCTGGAAAAGGAGCATTCCATGAAAACATGTCGTAAGTGACACTGTCTTTTCAATACTTTTGAAAAATTAAATTAGTAAGCTGAGTTACGGTAGAATAATAACATATCAAGGCTTTAAGATTGACAGTGTTTTCTAGCAGCTAACACATTTTATTAGGGTAGGTACCCTATATCCCATAGCCACACGTAAGCGACAAAAAGTAGATGTTTTCATGTAATGCTCCAAAATCAGATCTAATCACATTAACTGTAAAACAAAACGTCCATCAAAAAAAAAAAATTGAAAAAGCTGGCAGGTAATGCACCATAACTTCGAGGTCCTAAACTATAGACTTAACGGCGTACGCAGTTTTTGTCAAATACATCTTTCATAATATTTCATGTGTTATGAAGCTGTCATATTGGTCTACATTTCCTACAATTATTTTTATAATCACGCTGAAAAGTTGTTAAATAACTTGAATTTTCCAGTGACTCGTATTTGTAGCATTATTTTAATAGTTTGAATACAACGAATACTAATAATGGAGACGTTTTCATATCTGAAGAAGCGGCGGGACTTCGGCAAACAACCCATGTTCTGTGAACAGGGTCCAGAGTTATGCGACTCTATTCTACCGAACCATGCGGAACAGAAGCAGTTCATTCTACGGAACCCGGTACACCAGCCTGTCCAAAACACTCGTAGCTTTTCGCAGCGTGAAATTAACACAAGACGGTAGGTGAACTAGAGATGTTTACTCATGGTCAGGGAAAGTAGCTTCTGTTGGGTTACGTTTAATAATTTCTCAGGTTGACAACCAAAACTGAGTAGCAAAGTACCTAAGGGCAGTGGATAAGACCGTCTATCGTCTATCGGCTCTTATCTCGTGGCTTACTCTTACATTTACGTAAAGTCTTTATGCGACGGTGAGCAGGACAAATTGATCGAAGCACTCTACCATTACTGCTCGTGTCTGAGAAGCATATAGGTATTATAGTCGTGGATAGCCCTAGTCCTTTAGCCCTTTTTTGCACTTGCCCAACGTGATAAAATATATATGATTATAATGACTACGATGCGTTGATGTCTCTTATGCCCCGGCCACGACATTGGTCTAAGGCGACCAGCGGCGAGCGAATCCATGAGTTGGAGCGGGATGCCGATATGGGTACGAGAGGGAGCACCATACGTTTTCCGCTAAGCCGGTCGCCTTAGACCGATGTCGTGGCCGTGGCGTTATATGGAGAGACGAGCTTTTGGCGTTCGTTTCTGTCTTTTTTTATAAGTCTTTCTATCTGTCTTCATGTCATAGCGTAGTCTGAAGTGATTTATATTACCTATGTAGAGTATCCAACATTGAATAATGTACGATTACGATATGGTTATTGTAGTATTAGATATGTAAGTACATACATATTACGCACCTAAGTATACGTATATGTATATTTTGTAGAGCTAAATACATAACTACGGGAGTAAACCATGCCGAGGGTGGCTGGCCCAAGGACGTGAATGTAACCGACCCCGAAGCCACGCAACGTTATCGGCGCAAGGTCGAAAAGGAAGATGAATATATAAGTTGCGTCAATACTTGCTGCCCGGTAAGCATTTCCAATATTTGCGATTTTAAATAAGAGTTTACCGAGGTAAAAAGTGGCGCGTACCATTTGACATCTTGTACCTATATGAGGAACTATCCGTAAGTGCGCACCTACAGTTTCAAGGTTGCCGTTAATCATCATGTTAATAACTTTTTAGGGTATGGAACACTACGCGTTGCAAAATAATGCCATCGATATGTACCAAATATATTACTCGGACATGAGCCACATGCCGCCGGTGGAGAAGAACAGCATGCGCACCGTGAACGTGTACCGTGACCCCCTGCAGGGCCGCCCCGTCTCCTCCATCAGCTGGCAGCCCGACGCGCAGATGCGATTTGCCGTTACTTACGTAGACATGAACTACTACCGAGTCCCACATGGCAGCACCTTAGCAATGTTATGGGACGTGGAAACTCCAGCGGAACCGTTTATGAATTTCATGCCTCCGGCTATATTGCTAGATTTGCAGTTCAATCCCAAGGACAATGCCATGCTAGCGGGTGGATTAGTTACTGGTCAGGTGGCGTTGTTTGACACTCGTCGCGGCAGCCAGGCGGTGTCATCATGCCCGCCGCATGTAGCGCATCGCGACATGGTGCGGAATGTGATCTTTATAAACAGCAAGTCGGGGCTAGAATTTTTTTCGGGGGGACCGGACGGTGCGTGCAAGTGGTGGGATGCGCGGAATATGTCAGAACCCACGGATGAGATGGTAATAGACGTCGTGAAATACTCGTTTGAGGTCGCGAACATGGCACATGCTTTCGGCCTCAGTACAATGGAATATGAACACACTATCCCATCGCGTTTCATGGTCGGCACAGACAACGGATACGTAGTTAACGGTAACCGCAAGGGAAAAACACAATTGGATAAACTTCCGATCCAGGTAACACATTTCATATTTGCGCATTTTTTTAATAACCATTCATATTCATTCCATTAATCAAATCAATCAATGAAATCTAGCAAAATTATGTAAGTATTCACAATCACATTAAGAGCGAATAAGACTAATAATAAAGGACCATGCGTCAAAATTGCCCCAAGACCAACAAACATGAGAGTTAGATCATTAAATAGGTCTTTAACTTTACTTCATTTCATTATATGGCCACGAAATCGAATTCCATTGCAAAACTGAGATATTCATATATTTGTCAGCCTGAATACGAGCTAATTCAGTAGAAAACCTCTGTCGATTTAGCCACTAGTTTATTTTGGTAGCTGCAGCTACCAATGATCACCCTTATTTTGTATGTAAAAAAAGGGCTAATGTCAAAAGAAAAAAGAAACTAAGCGAGTGAGGTGGTTAACATACAATCACGTGTGCACAATCTTTTTTTTACACACTTCGATATCCTAATGATTAACGACCAGTATCTCTGATCTATGAGATATGCATATTTTTGTCAGTGTGAATACAATCTTCACACGGACAAATATGAATATCTCAGTTCTGCAATGGAATTCATCTTGGTGCCCATAGAATGAAATGAAGTAGATTTAAAGACCTATTCAACAATGTAACTTTTAGCTGTGTTGACTTTGGGGCAAAGTTCCATACAAAGTTGGGCATGGTCCTTTTGGTAGCGAATTTTGAATCTTGAATCACAGATGTACAGGGTGGAAATAACGACTGTAGACAATGTCTGTGCCAGCTAACTAATAAACTATACTCGAAAACTCTTAATATAGGTACATGTTTACAGTATCCAGCGCACACTGGTTCAGTGCGGTCATTGCAGCGCAACCCGTACTTCTTGAAGAACTTTTTGACCGTGGGTGACTGGAGGCTGCTCGTGTGGAGCGAAGATTGCCACGACTCGCCGGTGCTGACGATGGCACCGACTCGCCACAAAATTACTTGCGCTATGTGGAGTCCTACTAGGTGCATTTTCGCAGTAGTACCCATTGGCCAAAGGGCGTCGTGTTTCGACGGTTTAGCACGAAATCTGCTAACATTTATGCCTGAGACTATTCCCAAGATGCCAATCCTATACACTCAGTAACTAGTATCTCTGTCACTTTTTCTTATTAGTACGACAAATAGATGCGTTTCGTTCGCGGATGAGCGTGAGTGATCGGCATCTTGGCTACGCATTAAGGTCTCTGCCCATTAGACCGTAACATACCATGACTGTAGCGTAGCATGAACGTATCAGACAAAAAAAATCTTTGTATTGAAAAGTATGAGACTATGCCCACTAGGAAGAGACGGTATGAGACGGTGAGACGGAGTATGAGACGGTGTTGGACGAACGGAACGTCCTAGTGGGCATAGTCTCATACTTTTCAATACAAAGTTTTTTTTGTCTGATAGGTTCATGCTACGGTCATGGTATAGTACGGTCTAGTGGGTTTAGGCCTTTATCATGCATGACACATGCAAGCCACTGTGGCTGAAATCTAATTAGTATTTTAGGTATTTTCTACCTATACTGTTCGTTGGAAGGTTAAGATACATCTATAGGGTTTGAATGCCTGAAACAAACATATTAATTCAGTTTTGTCGTAGGTGTTCCACAGTGCTATGCACCAGCGCGGACGGCGTGGTCACTGTGTGGGACCTCCTACGTAGTCAGTTTAAACCCGTCAACACCATGTACTTGGGCGACGACCCTCTACTCAAAATCGGGATTCACGACCAGGTTCATATTTATTACTACACTATTGTTGCGCATGTAATACGGAAAGAGGCATCTCAAATATCTTAATATTGCATAGTTCGCATTTTCGTCTATTGCCTTGATTGCAACAGTTTATTGAAATTCAAAACGAGGAGCATGTAAGTAAGAAAGCGTGTTATATTTCAGGGTTCGCTAGTTGCAGTTGGTACTCAAAAAGGTTGTATTCTAATGTTGGAACTATCGGCATCCATGACTAGTTCCGACAAAAATGACAAGAATCTCATGTTGGCGGTGAGTTGTCTTTTGGTATTATAAAACTTAGTAAAATGTAGTCCAAAAATAAGTACCTATTCAAAATACTTCGTTGGGCACTTATCTCCGTCGCTTTGATAGCAGGAGCCTATTTCTCAAAAGCTTGTAACTTGTAATGCAAGCGGAGGTTATAATTAATCGTGTTAAAAAGAGACTTCCACTTGTATTACAAGTTACAAGCTTTTGGGAAACGGGCCCCAGATAAGATCTTTTTATTATTGTAGTTTTATAAAAAAAAACCAGTTGAAAAAGTAACAAAACTATCCTACCGTTCACAGCATTTAGTTCAGGACAATCAACAGTGATTAACTGTATGTCGAATAAACGTTAGCTGTTATTTTTTACACATAATTCGAGAAAAGAATAAATAAATGTAAAGTGTAACAACTTTCTATTTGACCCTGACACAGTGTCGCTACAAACAGTTTACCTATGGCAATAATGTGCATACGTCATGTATAGTCAGCATGGTGTGTATTGGCTTCATGTTGATATCTTTAATACCAAAAAATTTATTACAGAGAATCAAAGCTTTGTAATATTACCTACTCGTCAAAATCCGATTCCAAATACTCAATATTTATGTATTCTTGATATTCTGACTCTGATGAAGTTTGATCTTCGTCAGATGTTGTGTCGCTTTCAGGACCACCAACCTGAATTATAAATCGTTCGGGCTGGGATTCGATTATAGGACCTTTACTTATTCCTATAATCGTTTTTTTTACACGGTCACAAATAATCCACATTTATATTTTATCGAAGTCATCACAAGATGGAGCGACGACCTGGTAAAGGTTGCGGGTGTCCAAACAAATGCGGCAGCTCACGACCGATCTTTGTGGAACTCTCTGGGGGAGGCCTATGTCCAGCAGTGGACGTCAATTGGCTGATGATGATGATGATGATGATGAAGTCATCTATATTCATTTTCTTTTTGCGTGGGGCTTTATTTTGTACAGTTGGCAAAGTCGCTTCTTTATTTTTAGAAATATTTTTAATCGTCGATCTACATACACCTTAAATGAGAAAATAAAATCTATAAAGTTTAATTATAACAACTAACGCCAATCCGCTTGCCCAGCGTGGCGATTATGGGCATTTACCTACGCATAGTTAATAGGAGAGGCCTACGTCTAGCAGTGAACTATCATAGGCTGATGATGATGATGATGATAACAACTAACCAATTCAAATACAACCGCACTATAAAGTGTCAGTACCGGTCCTGTCAGTAACCAATTGCAAAACATTTTCCAATGGAATACTATTCAATCCTTCGTCCTTTCTTTGGTTTAAATATTTTATTGTATTTAAGATGATTTTTCTTGCTTCTATTGGTATCTTTTTCGGCATTTTTATGATAAAATCGTTTAAGTCGCGATATATTTTCTTTTTGTTTACATCGGTGTCATTCGATGACATTCAACGCCTGATGTCAAACAGTAATCATTGCCAGTAAAATAAATTAGTGTCACTGAAAATCCGCAACATGGCGAGGGTCAAATAGTAAATTGTTAGGCTTTTAACTAAGGAATAATACTTCAATCTGGATGGGACAGCAACGGATGTTATACAGTCGACGTCAAAGATATCACTTCGGTGTAGGTACCAAAAATATATTTCAACGATCTTATTGTCGAGCCAACAAAGTCCAGTAAATACATTTTTGGTACCTAAACCATCGACTGTAATATACCTATGTGTAGATATTCGAGCGCGAGACGAAGAGAGAGAAAATTCTGGAGGCCCGTCTACGTGAGATCCGCTTGAAGCAGCGGCAGGCGGAGGAAGGCGGCGGCACTCCGCGGCATAGCCTGGTCGTCGACGACCCCTCGGTCGGCGACCGCGACCTGGCCGAGGCCACTCAAGAATACACGGCCATTGTCAAGAAGGAACTCGCTGCCATGTAACGCATATAACCAAAAAACTAAACGCGACACACGTAGCTTTAGCGGATTTACCTATTGTTTAACTATAGTAATTTGTAATACTTATAGCTATATTATAACAGCGATATGAACGATCTCATGATTTAATCCCTTTAATGGGCTGGACTCAAAAAATCCTGGGTTCAAGTCATTATATAGTAGGTACCAAACATTCTGTACAAGAAAAAAAATACAAAAAAATAGTGGTCATTTTTGAGACCGGTGCCCTATAACGGGTTAACATTTTTGACAAACCCTAACATAGAAAACTTGCTTTATGTCCAAAACTCTATCGCAGTCGCTGCCTGAGAGAACGTGGCTAATCATATCATATCATATACATACGGAAAACATAGGGTGCAAAATGCTGTACATCAGTAACTTGAATGTCAACTACATGCATAATTATATCGAACTATATATATTTCGGTCAACCATCTGTAAATGAAAAAAAGGTAAGCTATAAGGAAATAAATAAAAAGCCACTTTGAGGAAACTAAAATGTCCCATTTGTCTCTCAAGTATACTATATTATATTATAGACACGATGATATGTAACGCTATATTAGTTCTAGAACCTTGTACGTTGTCCAGGTGATTGAACACCTCATTCACGTATAACATCCTCATATACATATTACATAGTTTTATTAGGTAAAGCTCATTATTCGTTTTTGTTATATGGAAAAAACGTCGTGTAATTGTAGGCGTGCGGTAAAAGTTATGACAATGAAATTTATAATAAGCTGAGATTATACAGGGTGTTTTTTTTTCGACCGTTCAAATTCTACGTAGTGAATGTGTAGGTCATACTCACCAACTTTTACTATGGGGACAAAGTCGAAATCGCGAAAAAAAAATCAGCTGTTTCATACAAATTGGCGGCATTACGCCGGCCGAAATGTATGAAACAGCTGATTGACACACAGCTGTAAGAACATGACAATACGAACTAAGCCACGCGTCTTCGTGAATGAAACGATCTAAAGATATCTACGAGTAGTTGAGTACATAGTACTGGTACAGATGTGCATAATCCTTTTCCTTTGGCTTTTCACGGATATATCCGAATGAATATTTCTGTCACAATGAACTTCCGTATCATTGCATTGAAGCGAAAGGAGACAGAAAGATAAATTTGGACGCTTCCGTGAAAATACGAAGGAAAAAGATTTCGCACTATATCTACTCATAGGTAACAGACATGTAGCGTACGCGGCAAAGCGATGATGTTGCTCAAAATTATTTAAATTTGTTACAACCATGTGTTAATTGCTCGGTATTACAAAATAGAACCACACATTTTCTTTCAAGATCCAAATGCAATATGTTGCTACTTAAATTGGCAACAAACAATTGGTGTATTTGTATTACACATGCCGTGTATTTTATAAAATTCGACGATTTCAATTTATAATATGAACAAATTTTACATATATTGTGCAATGTATTACATAACGTAGCTATGTACAAAAACTGAATCTTAGTGATTTGCTAGTCTTTCAGGTGTTTAACGATCTAGTAGTGTGTCGCGTACCTTCAAACTTGCATAAATCGAATTCAGTGTGAGCCATGCATGTACCATGAGCTGCTGCCGCGTTATTAACAAGGACTTACTTTCTATCCGTCCCGCTCGTACTCGCATATTGGTGCGAGCCGGATAGAAAGTAAACCCTTGTTAACAACGAGGCTACTCTGCGCACTGTAACTAGGGTTAATCTTCAGTAACGGTCCATAACTTTGTATTATAATATTCAGTAACTTCTTATTAAGTGAACTCTGTTAACCTTTAAACAGAACTTGGCCAGTTATTGGCGAGTGGTCCGTAATTCCTTACTTTTTCTTATTCGGAAAAAGAACAGGAACTTATTATAAGCAGTGTTCAGTTTTAGTAGGTTTACTTTAGCTCATTATTAGCGTTTTACTGTATGTACTTGAGGACGACCACTCTGCGTGACTCTGCTACTAAACATTAACTACCTATATGGTCGGCGTTCTCTACCCCTCTCAATCTCTCAATAAGCAGCATAGTAGTAATAGTAAGCAGCTACTGTAGCCTATGACAGTCTGCAAATACGGAGGTGTTACATGAGTGCTGCCTACCCATTTATTACTGTAAGAGGCCCAGGTTTCAAAGTTAGTTAATCCTTACTCTTATAGGCATACCAATTCACGATAATATCCAAATTCATTTCATATTGCAAATACGATTACGATTTCGAAAATACGATGGGAAAGAATTGCAATGCCCACCTCTCTCTTTTGGTGCAGTTTCGGTACTATTTAAGTCTAATTTCAAATTACTACTTGTATATAATATAACTAAACGTGGATGTGCTGAGTTACACACGCAACCATATGCCATGTAAACACAGAGGGATTTTGAAATTTGTGTTCTGTTTCGTAGTTGCTGCTAGTATTCGTGATGAATTCTAGGTACTTAATTTCAAAACCGCAGGATCGATCAAACGTTTTTAAAGGAATTTTGCTTGGATATTTTGAATTAAATCACATTAAGTAAGTCATTCATTCACTGCCATGTTTGCAATATTATTACGGTACCTATTTCTAAATATTTAGTTTGACAGGTGTGGAATGACCATGTCCAAACGTTAAGCGTTTCCAGGAAGTCCATTATTTTGATATTTATTATACTTCGTTTTTTTTAGCATTAGAAAGACCTTCGCAGAACGAGATATAAGGTTTTTTTACAGGCAAATTCTGCGGATCGAACAGTAAATACGAGTTATTAAATATCACGAATTTATTATCATGCTATATTAATACACATTACTCAGTGTTGTGAACAGATAAGAAACATGATGTTAGTTAATTTATATTCCAAGATGAAAAGATAATAATTTTAATAAATTGCGTTTGCAATTTTTCATGGAAAGGTTGTACATTAAAAAACCTAAAGAGGCAGAGTTCTCACACAATTTTAAAATGTCACTGTCTGTCATTCGACTTCATATTGTTGTCGGTTGAGTCGGTTGTGTTTTATATTGTTGTTAGCTTATTTAAAGATTGTTGTTATCGTTTTCGTTCAATTTCGTTATTTATTGTTGATCTATTTAGATATTTTGTTTGTTGGTGCACATTTAAAATGGATGAAAGAAAAATCCTGTGACTACCAGTGAAAAGCGGATGGTGGTGAATATTTACAAATTAAAAAATGTGCCTTAGAAAGGAATATCCCACTAAATCGGAACGAGTGAAAAAGACTGCTGAGACTGCTGGCATATCGTTGGCTACGGTATATAACATTTTAAAAGAATATAATTTTTTAAATGAAATTAGATAATGTAATAGATAACACTGTGGAAAAAAATCTTATAAACGTTGGTGGTTCCGAGTCCTCGGACTCTTCCACTGACAGTGAATAAAACTATGTATGTCATCTGAGTTTTATTTTCTAATTTGTTACCAAATTCAAACTACATTAGAGCGTCCCAGACCGCCTATAATGGCGACAAATACTAAACGACGTTGCCGATGCGTAGCGTTCTCTTAGTATTGTTATCTGCTCAGTCTTTATGACACCGTGTCCGCTTTTATACCCATAGTTTTAATCCTTAAATGCATGACTTTTAAAAGTATTGGGAATGAATAATGTAAGCCAGATTAAATATGCAAATATTGTTAAATTTTAGACTGTAAACTTCATTAAATTCAGTAAATGTAAAATCGGTACGATATTAGTTACAAATAAAAAAAAATACTTTTTTAAAAACCGCCAAACACTAAACGAAAACTTTCAATTTATATCTTTTTTCTAAATTGCCGCCATCTTGCTTATAAAACACTTATAACTTTTTTAAATACAGTTTTGCCAACAAATTAATAATAAATGTGAAAACTATGCGTTCTGCTATCGGTAAATATCAAATGATATGTATATACATAAGTTCCGAGAAATTCAGTGGTATCGGCCGAAATCGAAGAAGGAAGGTTTACGACCACTGCTTCTTTGTTCACCCGTTTGACAGATAATTCTAATCTTAAATAAAACGAAGTATAGTATAGTAAAAAATAGAAACGCAAAATTCAGTTTAGGTATCATTAACTTTCTGTACATGGATATCTACAGAAATTAAGTTAATGATACTCACAAGACTATAATTATGAGAAATGACAATTAGTACTTGAAGGGTCCACGGAAAGAACACGTCTAGTCGATTCAAATTACAGAAGGAAAAACCACCTTACTTTTAACAGAAGAAGATGTGAATTTGCCCTGATTTTTTTAAGCACTGGGCATGTGTTTTCTGTGGACCCTTCACTTATGTTGGATGTGTGTGTAGTCATTCACTTCAACTCTGGAGATTATCTTATCTATAATACGACATGTTAACAGTTGCGAAATTAATCATTGAGTTTGAGCCAAGTATTGACTGTAAAATTAATATTAAATCCATTTACTAAGAATGACATTTACGTGCAGATAAATTCGGTATTTAACACTAATGATTACTGTAACACGTATTAATAATAATAAGATAGAGTTGCGGACTAATACAGACAAAACAGTTTCAAAATATTCCAAAAATTTTCAACCCTAACATTACAACTACCTCGTATAATTCTACAGTTAATGGAGCGTTTCCATACTTGCCCAACATCGACAAGCCATATTATTACATTCATCTCGTTTACTCGTATAATCGCGTCCTGCAGCATTTTCGTTTTCAAAAAAGTGTAAATTGTTAAAGGCATAGTCAAAACAAAAATCACGATTTTTTCTATTGGTTTACGAAAGTTAGTCATACAAACTGTATGTTAAGGTAACATAGTAACACAAAAGTTGTGACGTTAAATTTTGTTTTCATTTGAACCCTTAACTAAGTATGTAATTTTTAGGGTTCCGTAGCCAAAATGGCAAAAACGGAACCCTTATAGATTCGTCATGTCCGTCTGTCCGTCTGTCCGTCTGTCACAGCCGATTTACTCGGAAACTATAAATGCTACAGTAACGAAATTTGGTAAGGATATGTGTTGTATAAACCGCTACAGATTTATGATACTAAATTTAAAAAAAAAACCATTGCGGTGGGGGCCCTCCATACATGTAACTGAGGGATAGAATTTTTTTTTTAGTTGTATATAAGCGTGTGTAGTATTAATGGAAAGGTCTTTGAAAATGATATGAAGGTTTATAAATCTTATTTTTGTTTAAGCAAATCGTTTTCGAGATATCAGCTCTCAAAGTCTGAAAAATGTGTCCCCCCCCCCTCTATTTTTTAAACTACGCGATATAAAATTCTAAAAAAAATATATGTTATGCACACCAATAAACTCTATCAACGATTTTTAGTTTGATTAAATTATCTCGTATAGTTTTTGAGGTAGGTTGATTTAACTGTATTTTTTTAATAATAAATTGATAATGGTACGGAACCCTTCGCGCGCGAGTCCGACTCGCACTTGGCCGGTTTTATTTTGTAATGCTCTTTTTTGAAATTGCTTATTA
This sequence comes from Thaumatotibia leucotreta, assembly GCA_025490895.1. Taxonomy (NCBI): domain Eukaryota; kingdom Metazoa; phylum Arthropoda; class Insecta; order Lepidoptera; family Tortricidae; genus Thaumatotibia; species Thaumatotibia leucotreta. Next base: position 30,537 of record JALPQI010004377.1, on the reverse strand, counting down.
CATCTTTACAGATAATCTGAAAGGAAGAGTAATTACATTAAGTACAAAAGGAGAAATTGACACGGGCGTATTATTAATAAATAATATTCATAGTAAGTTCACCAACGGATGAAATGTCTTAAATCAGTCAATAAGAAATATACATACTCGTACTTTACCGTATTATATTAACTAAGAAGCATAGTAAAGACATACAACTTTTTCTATCCTATAGCCTCAGCTAAAACGCTAGTTTTGGCCTATCAACAGGCAACCAAGATGCCATTCTGAAATCACATACGATAAGCGAAAAGTGATAAATGTTTGAAAATTACGAATTACGAACGAAAAGTCACGTGACCATTTCCATTATTGCTTACATTACTTATAGTTATAGCTTTTCGTATGCGATTGCAGCATGGCATCTTGGCTAAGCCTAGTAACAGTAGTACAGTCGAGTGCATTAATATATAGACACATTTGTAAGGGATCAGTATGGAGATGTGTATATATATTTATGCCCTTGACTGTACCTACCCAGTTAAAATACCAGCGGCAGCGTAGCATATTTTAAAGTATCGTTACGCGTGAAAAGCGATTCTGTCCGTAAGTACGTTCGATCACAAGTAATTATTGCGATATGTAAACGAAATAGTTCAGCGCTCGAGAATTTAGTCTGCGGACGGGTTGAGCAACGAGTCTCTCGCGACTCGCGAGACAGATCGTACGCGCCGATCGATAACAGGCTGGGTAATAAATGCGCAGTCCGGCGGCCGTGTCTTATGCTCATGTTTTGTTGCGAGACACAAAGAAGCATTACGACAATTCATTGGAGTACCGATGGTTTGATGTTTCTTTTATATTATAACATGCCCTCAACCTATTTTTTTGTCATTAAGGGACTAATACTCAATACTCGTAAGTCTACGAAAGTGAATTGTACTACACTATTGTACGCAGAAATAAGCACTTTACGTATTGACCTACCGTACTTGTATACTTTGGTACGTGAATTTTCTGGAGTAGGTAAGTAGGTATGTTTTTTTTTTACATGTAACCAAGGAGTCGAAAAGCAATCATCGACTTGATATGCAAAAAAAACTGATGAAATACAAAGAAACATACCAAGTATATCAACTAACGCCAGATTGTACGTAGGGTTAGTTGTGGAACATTGACACAAACGGACACAATGAAACTTTGCGATATCTCGGAAACCTGACCTTAACGGCTAGCCCCGTCTATCAAACAAGGACGAGCTTAGGGACCCTCCACAACTCCCGATGGTGCGAGCGACGATTCTAGAAGGAGCACGTCGCTACATGCTTCAAAGCGAATTGAACCAGGAAAAGTAACAATTTTTATTTATGTTTCGTAATTTTTTGCAAGAATACAGAGAATAGTTTGGTAGTATTTATATTTTTTTCGTATTGTATATATATTCAAGTTTATCTTAAGCTAAATACTTTTAAAATTAGTTCATGTTTTGGCCTCGTTTTTTTATTTAGTTTAAAATAATACCCTGGTGTCTCACAATGAAACATTTTTATGTAATGTACAATGAAACAGGTTCATGTTTCGTTGTGTACTGTATAGTTTTATTGTACACCGAATATGAAATTGCAAAAGGTTACTATTTTATGAGACTGTTCATTTAAACATGTTTCATGTTTAGCATCTCATTATCAACCTATTAAGGCCCACTTGTATAACCTAAACACTGACCAGTAGCTAGAGTGACAAATTTTATATGTACGAGTACAATAAAATGATCACTTTAACTCCTGCTGGTGAATACCTGGTTATGCGGCTAAACCCGTGTGGTACAATAGAGTCAAAATAGTACATTTTAAATATTTTTTGTTGACTGGTATAATTATATTATATAAATATATATTATAAAATTACATATTAAATATTTCGTAAAATTATATGCGTAGTAATAGTGGTAACTAAACATATTTTTTATCTTTTAAACATTCTGTTCCTACATATTGTATTAATATGTGATTGTTTTCATTAAAACATAACATTTTTCGGTTGCTGAATGTGCCAATGTTATAAAGATTCGTCAATAAATTAATCTTCCCAAGAATCAGTGCGTTTTACTAAGAACAACCACATAATATAATAATAATCTATTGGGCTACTGTTCATGTAACTCTGTTTCAATGTTGGTTACCCGTAATATTTTTTGTTTACAATGAAACAGCCTCACGGTGTTTCACTGAACACTATTGATTAGTACACATTGAAACAATACACTTTTTTCAAAAACATTTTAAGAATATATACGCAATTTTCAGAACTAAAGCCACTTTTTTACACGCCATAAAGAATGATGACTATTAGTCTATTTTATGGCAAAATATACGATTTTTTACTTTTAAATTGGCTGAGATAGGACAGTTAAAAAAGTTGAATGTTTCATTGATGGCAATAGTTTAAGTAATATGTTTAACAAAAAAACATACGTACACAATAAAACAACATGATATTTATGTTATCACAAAGTGTATGATATCTATCGTGGAGATGCCCAAGACCCTCCTGCGTTCGCCTGGTTTACAGTCATACTACGAGGACACATAAAACAACTTTTTTTGTTATATGTCGCAGTTATCGACAGCATTCTTAAGTTACAACGAAACTTGGGTTGTATACAATGAAACAGTTTTTCGGTTTCATATATCTTTCAGTGGTATTATTAATCATTTAACAAATTGGAACCCTACCAAACTAAACCTACTCCAACCTACCGTTAGTATTAACTTTCCTTTATTTTGTATTCATTGCAAGCGTTCTTATATATATGTTACATATAACACAGTTCCAATGTTGGTTAAGTCTGTTTCATAGTTCACTGGACTTATTACATATGTTTCAATGTAAAAATTCGGGTGTTTCATTGAATACCTGCACGAGGACACAATGAAACAAATCTCATTTTTTGTTTAAAGTTGCATAACACATATACTATTAAAAATAAGTAGAAACCAAGAATGCGATTCAATAGCCAACTAAATTGTTTATCTTCGAACACAATATCTCACTCGTAACTTCAAAAACACCAGAAATACAATGGTTTGAAATTTAGTTGTTTCATTGATCCACAACTTACCCTACCTAATTCGAAGAAAGTTTCTAAATAGCAAAACCTTCATGTTCCTATATGTATAGTTATAATATGAGCTTATTTTTCAACTAATATAGGTATGTTGTTGTTGTATTCTAGTCATTTTTTTCGCAACTCGACATCAAACATGCCCATTTTGTTTTGCGTGGTCCCAGCGCTGGCCCAGTACCTACTTGTTGGGGACTTCACATACATCCTTGAATTTCTCCGCAGGTGTACCTATGCAGGTTTCCTCACAATGTATTCCTTCACCGCAAAGCACTTATGAATACGAGCCGGGGATCGAACTCACGATCGCTGCGTAGCAGCCGTGCGTTTTACCGCTAGACCACAAGCGCTTTATATGAATATACGTATGTATATGAATATATTTGTTAGCCTCTGTAATTTGGTAGGTAGTGACCCTGCTTTCAAAGCTGGAGGTTCAGGATTCGAATCCCTCCGAGGGTTTTTTGTGTTTTTATCACAAATATTTGTTCCTTGGTCGCTTGGTCGCGGTTGTTTTCTTAAGTAATCATTATTATCATCATCACCCTATTTCAGTCCACGGCTGCTGGACATTGGACATAACCCTCTCCTGGATAATCTATGCGTATGGATGCATTACGAGGTAATACCCATAATCGCAATGCGGTTGGTGGTCGCAGTGGCACTAATATGATATTGATGATGCTGCTTCCCATCATTCTATTTTAGATTTGTGTAAGATTGTACCTACTTATTAACTCAATTAATTTTATCCTAACATACCTAAGCTTCCTTTGAACATGAATGCGCATTTTAGTAAAGTATTACGTTTCAGTATTTTCAGAGTAGGTACTCGGACAGAATAGATAACTTGATCTTCAACATAATCTTATCTGATATTTGCATTTGTGCATTCGCATTTGTAGTAGGTACTGTGTAGTTACAAGTAAGGACCCAATTAGGTACCTACTTGGGCCTTATACTCATATGGCTTGTATCACATTATGTTAAATTCGTGCTAACTCGGCGAGTGGCCATTAGCTACTTTAGGTGTCCAAAGCGACCTCAATACGTAGTTTAGATATCAATATCACTACAACTATCTTATGCGGCTTCATAAGTACAGACACTAACTATAGATATTATAATATTTATATTAGTATTACACAATGATTATAAATTATGTTATATATATGTACCTATGTAAAATTTTGTCTCCGATGTAGATATTTATTCCTCCTCCTGACACTTTACATATACATATATGTATATTATGTCTAACCAAACGAATCATATCTACAAAATAAATGTATACGTAACACGTAACACGGGGCCCTTCGCTCGATTTAAAATAGCACAATCATCAAAGTTCTACTTATATTTATGGCCTATACCCATTAGCTATCCACTACACCACTTGTTGGGGACTTCACATACTACGAGCCGGGGATTGAACTCCCCCTAACCTAACCCTATGAACCTACAGTTTGGTATTTCGGCAGTCTTCTGTGATTCTTTATAGTATTCGTAGTTCTGTCGTAAGATGGAGGCACGTCCTGCTGTTACGGTCACTACGTGGTTTACGGTCCTGTCTATTATTTTTCCATTTTGTGCCACCGACTATTTCGTAATAGCACGCGACCTTGACGGAGAACTCTTTGAAATCCGACCACTATCCGGTGAGTGGGTCCGGAGGCAGCGACAACGATAATAGCCGCTGGGCTCTTATATTACAATCGCATACGCCCCAGGCGAGCGGGCGCCTAAGCGAACCAGTATGTGTAATCTGTAACACGGTTCGTGAGGTTTATGAACTGGTAGCCGAGCGATAAGACGTGTGGTTGCAAGACGGGAGGTCGGGGGTCGAACACCGTTGAATGAACTAACAGGCTTGGGGTATGATATTTATTGTACTATTTGTCATTCATAGGCAGGTGAAGCCAAAAATTGCGAGGAATTGAAACCAATTTTAGTTTTGCCTTGAGGATGGTCCTTAGTGATAAACATAAACGTAATTATTATTATTATTATATTAGCCCATTGTGTCCCACTGCTGGGCAAAGGCCTCCCCCCTTTTCTTCCATTCTTCTTGGTCCTGTGCAACCTCCGCCCAATCTCTTAAAAAGGAGTCTAAGTTATCCCGCCATCGCCGACGCAGTCTGCCTGGTCTCCGATGGTGGGGCACCCACTCTGTGGTTATTTTGGCCCACAAATCATCTGGCATGCGGAAGACATGACCCACCCAGTCCCATTTTAACTTAGCCGTTTTCCGAGCTACATCAATAATTTGTGTCTTGGAACGCAGCGGAGTTCCGGATACGATCCCTTAGTTTTACACCTAATATGCTTCTATAGCTCGCTGGCAAAGCCCGAGTTTGAACTTCTGAGCTTCCGTCAAAGACAATGTCTGAGCACCGTAGGTGAGGATTGGAAGTATGCACATATCCATGAGCCTACGTTTGAGTGACAGAGGTAGGTCTCCTTTCATGAGGGCTTTCATTGCCCAATAGCTTTTCCAGGCGTTTTCAGTTCGTCTTTCGACTTATTGCAATACCTAAATATTTGGTTTATGGATGGATAGTTACTTAGAAAGCGCGTAGACTATTAGAGTCATAGATAAACCTATATACACAAGGTAGGCAAAAAAATGTGCATTCCGGTTACCAGTCAGATTTTGTGAGGCTGAATAGCGGATGTTTTTAGAATTTTGTTCAAATTCCTAAGTATAGTTAGAACTAAGTACTTAATTATATAGATACACCAAACTATAAGTACCTACTACTTAAGTGATTAAAAAAAATTGCAATCCTTCTGAAACTACCAAAAACCTTTTAGCCCACAACCTTACAGGCAACGGGAATGAATGCACCTATTTTCTCACTTTGAAATGATAATTAGTAGTATAAAATCTGTTTAGAGATCAGTACCTAACCTATCGTTCTCACTGACAACTAAATTAGTTTTTTTCACCATATAAGTCCATGCCTTTGAGTTTAAGAACTGGAATAGTTACGTTAAGTACATACGAGCTTTGCCCCAACGCAAGCGTTTCATGGCTTAGGTTTTAGATGAAACATGTTACAAAGCTTTGTTTAAGTTCACAAAAGTCCATAGCTCGTTCTCTTCGTATGTATTACCTTGATTCCTGCTAACTATGAATAACAAAAAACCCAATAACCGGCCAAGAGAATGTCGGGCCATGCTCAGTGTAGGCTTCCGTAGTTATTCAAAAACGCCTGAGCCGATTATGTTCGAAATAGTTTTATTTTAAAGTGGTTACGGCCACTGAGCTATGCTGCGGACAGACGGACATGTATGGCGAAACTATAAGGGTTCCGTTTTTGTCATTTTGGCTACGAAACCCTAAAAAATCCGGACTATATGTCAGAGAGGTGCTGTACAGAACAATGCGAGTCCTAGAATATGGATAGGTAACACAATATTGTACGAATGTACGCGTCTTAGTGACGGGCATCGGTCGTTGGCGGTGTGGGTATTCTCGGTATATGGGTATGGGTATATTATCTCCACCTTAACACGATGGTGGAGATGATAATAATAAATATAGGTACCTACCGGTTTGTTTGCTGATGAGTGTTGTTAGATCAAATTAAAATAAGCGTTTTTTCATGAAAGGAGAGCGATTAATGCGAGACCTGATTATTTAATACTGGTATAAGCATTGTTCGTGCACTTATTGATATAAATACAAATAGAATACCAAGTATGAAGCAACCTTGAAAGCAACATTAAGTACTGAGAACGATTCAGTTGCAATTCACTTAACATGTGAGCAACATTAAGAATAATATAATATAAAATGATTCAAGTAATTCATTGTTCGATTTATTTATATACAGTTTGATTTGTAGATTTAGTGCATAATTCTTTGTTAATGTATTTTCACAGAAATGTTGAATTAGCAGTGAAGTACCTAAACCTACTCAGAAAATAGAGACGGGCTTGGAAGTGAAAAAATAACCTAACAAGCTCGAAGTTTCAATAATTAACATGTGTATTCATTTTAATTATTGATTTTATACCTATTTTAAGTATGTAAAATAAGTTCCTACCTACTTATAGGTATCCAAGTTCACTTTATTATAGTAAGCTAATTATCAAAGATAAAGCTTAAATTAAAGTGGTGCGTGAATGATACTCCAGAGACTGACGAAACAATGTTTTATTTAAACTACGTGGCACTAATACGGAAAGTTTTTTTTTTTGTGAAAAGATCGGTTGATATGATCACACTGATTATTCTACTTATTGGCAAAGATTTAAACTATCCCCTTATTATCCATCCATAAGTAATAAGTACCTATTTCTACACTGGACAATACCTATACATACTAGTGACAGTGACGACAGACACAAACGCGTTTTTTACTGACTTATTATAAAAAAAGCTGAAATCCAGTGATCTTTATATGACATTTTCGTATCAATTTGAATCTGAATTGATTCATTAAAATCCTTCCGGGTTCTATCAAGCATCTGACAGACTTTTATAAATATATTTCAATATCAATAATCAATAGTATATAATTATAATTCAGATTAGAAGCCGCGTGGTGATTGCAGTAAAATACATATGTCATAATTCCAACTCTTCCCGTGGGTGTCGCAAGAGGCGACTAAGGGATTGAATTGTCACGAACTATTCGTTGATGATGGACAGCAGCGTTATCAAGTTATCATAGTGGACACACTATTGCGATCGCCAACTCACTTGCCCAAAGAGTATAATAATACTTGCCCAGAGCATTACCTCCGAATGAGTCTGTCGGTATACTCATCATAGTCATGATCATGACGTCCCTGTATATAAAGCACCAAAATACATACATTTATTTTAAATCAAAGTTGCCGACAGCTCTATCGAACTTACTCGTTATTATTTCTAAGTAAGTTTCAGTCCAACTAGATTACTTTATCTGTGGTAATCCGGAAAAGCAAGAACAAAACAAGCAAACGGGTCGGTCTGTGAGACAGGCAGGATTATGCGACCGGCGGCCGCTCCGGGACGTAACGTGTTATCTAACACGTCGCGCAATGCATTGTGTCGTGCCCCTCAAGCCGCTAATCTAATTAAGTAACTTTTAAGTAGGTGTGTGAATTCAGATCGTTTTAAATTCGTGAAAAGGTTAACATTTACGCCATTGGGCTGGAAACATTTCAGTAAGTAGGCGCATGTATGTTGAACTGACCTTTGTACAATGTTTGTACTACAAACTGCCAATTTTGACTTTTACATAAATAAGTATAAAATGAACAAATTAATTTAAAAATTACGTGTAATGCCAAAGGTAAAACGTTATGTAATATGTTGAAAACTTTAAAATTCCAACAATAGCCTATGCTTTTTACGAGTATACCAAATATTACATCCTCTAATTTATTTACACAAGAAAAATAGTGTGGAAAAAGTACCCTCCTAGGAATATTATTTATAAATGAAAACAATTTTAATAACTCTTATATATTACCTATAAATACTCGTATACTTCATTTCCTTATTTAACACTTTTCCAGTCTAGTCCTTTGGAATAAATTGAACTCTCGAATAATACACCACCGGTGCATAGGTATGTACTAAACTAGCTATATGTATGCAACGTGTTTCGGTCCGTATCTGAGGAGCTTTTTCACGATCCAATTGGTTTGGCTGTACGATGAGAGTGAACCGCGTAAAAATATAATTCGCATTAAAATAGATGTTGCTAAACTAGTACTCGTATTCTATAAAGTGATATAAACACGAAAATTAGCACATTCGTGGATTTGTCAATTTTATGGCGTCATTTACATAAAGTCCAGTAACTTTGTCGCCAGAAAGTACGAGGCAGTATGCGTCGAATCTGATAGTTGTGATTTGTATATTAACACACATTGTTTTTAATACGGACTAGGCGTAGGCACGGTATACAACGGAATATAATTATCTACTCGTTCTACTACATTTTTATATTGTTCAACTACTAAACTAAATAACGGTTCATATAAATACTCATTTTATTTGCATAATGTATGTGACTGTGAGTGCGAGTGGCATAAAATATAGCCAGCCATTTGGCTACAGTATCCTACCATAAGACATTATAACTAGTCCTGAGATAAATCTTAATAAACTATACCTTCGCCATTGTTACACACGGTGCTCGCGAGCATTGCGAAAGATGTTAACTATGCATTCTAGACATCAAAATAAACAAAAAATATTATGAGGCCTAGTGTCAAAATCCACAAAAAAAAAATATTTTTTATTTTTTTTAGACTTTTTGAATATATTTTAACATTTCGAATACTTTTTATCATAACAGCAATTTGTTAAAATTAATTTATTAAACGATTTTTTTTGGGACAGGTTTCAGGTTCAGGAATTCAGCATTAAAATCTTTCGGAATGCTCACGAGCACCGTGTATATTACATAAGATTAAATTCTAATTATTTACGAATGTCTGTGCCGCAAAGTAGGTATCATAATATTTAGCGTATGAGTGTCAATTGCCTGTTTCAACTTATACTTGGCAAGGCGATATTTTACAAGGAAGGACATACAACCTAATACTCAGGTCACTTACGCTTCATTAAATACCGTTTATTCAGCTTAACTAAGAGCCTGTTTCACCAACCCCGAATAAATTATATCGGTCAGATATGTAAATGTAAGCTCTCCTCTTCTTTTATACGCCTAGGGAAAAGGATACCGTGTGGTGACGGCAGTAAGAATACATTTGTCACCACCCCAACTTCTCCTTCGGGTGTCGTTAGAGTCGACTAAGGGCTGATTTTTCAATCCCCAAATAAACGTATCCGTTAGTTAAAATTATCACTATCCTTTTCTAAAATCATTAGTCAAAAAAGGACAGGGCTAACATTTATTTGACAGTTACTGTTAACTGGGGATTGAAAAATCAGTCCTAAGGGATTGAAGTGTCACTGACCATTATTTGACAAAATATTGATGATAGGCAGCAGCGTCATCATAGTGGGCACATTACTGCGATCGCCAATCCGCTTGCCCATTGTGGCGATTATGGGCATTTACCTCCTAATGCGTCTATACGCATAGTTAATAGGAGAGGCCTACGTCCAGCAGTGGACTATCATAGAATTTATCTAGCGGTCTCATTTAATACAGGAATTTTGAAACAAGCTGTAACAAAATAATTACTTTAGTCACTAAATAATGCCAGGGAATCAAATATGGTATACTCGTATATGTATGTATAGTATTATGTAATTATGTTAGCGGGGAAATTCTACGTATAAGACTATTGCTTGGAAACGCTGCTGGGACAAGCACCATTAGTCCGATACGCGAAGCCTTGTTTTTATCCATAACTTTCGATATGTCACAAGTGTAATTTCTGTTTTTTATCAATTAGATCACATCTAGTTTTCATGAGTTAAATCAAAGCGGTTCGAACCAAGACGAGGCTTAACTTTTTCTTGTAGGCAGGAAGGTAGGTATGTCGAAACTACTAGAAAACCTGTCTAAATGTTTCTACCGGCAATTAGCTCCTAAACGGAAGCACTACGATTTTATTAAAGGTATTTAAAATATTGTCGCGTTACCAGTAAGGTAGTATAGCACAGGTAGATGAATTTGTCGCTCGTTGTCCGTGGCGCTGGGCGGGGCGGAGGCTGCGCTCGCGCCGCGCCGAGCGGAACTGGCGCGGAGGTCAGAGCGAGCGGTGTTTATGGCCCGTTTATCAAATGCGTCCGCGCAAGGTCTCCGGCTTAAAACTCGGCTTGTTACTCCGCGCCGCAAATAGACTTATGCATTTACAAACTCCTTGTAACTAACGCTTTAAGACTAGTTTAGCCTGTTCGTAACATAAACGATTACAGCAGATTCGACTGCATATTACTAAGTAATAATACACACAAATGTACTTGCTACGTGGGTACTGTATGTAACAGAACGATACGAGATCGAAAGCTGTTTTCGGTGTTAGTATTGTTTCGTTCGCATTACTGTGCTCCGCCTTCATCGCGATAGAGCGTGAACGAATTTCTTTTATAGGTACTTAGCTTCATTTCCGCCCATTCCGGACCTTGATAAGTCTTAATAACCATTAATCAATGTTCTGTTTACACCTGCATTAGCAGAGTGTATTTCGTCTCCTGTGTTGAAAGTAGTATACCAACTACATAACTTCTATTTTTCGCATGTATTTTCCGGAAACAGGGCGGAACAGGATGTTCTGATGTCTAGAAGGCGTGAGGCGAAGTTTAAGCCACGAAGTGAAAATTTGTTATGGTCATCTGAAAATGTTAAAACCTGTACAAAGCTTCTCGTTAGCAATCCTTAACATATTCCCTTGCGGGTTTTTTTTTGGAGACATTGGAATCCGGAAAACCCCAATCAATATTAGGTATCTCAGTACATACGTATACCGTGTTACTCATGAGCCAATGTATCCAAATATAAACACAATTACACAGGATTGGGAAGGTGTACATTTAATATACATATGAACGACGTTACCATAATGCGATATAGTTAATATATCTTTATCATAATCTTAGGATACAAGTCGAAATATCGATAACAGCAGAGCTGTTCTTATTTTTAGGGTTCCGTACCTGAAAAGGAAAAAGACTGAACCCTTATTGGACCAGTCGCGTGTCTGACGTGTCTGTCTGTCTGTATAGCCGATTTACTTCGAAACTACCAGTAGTTTTAAAGTTAAATTCTAATTTCATTATATTACTTAGGGTGTAAGCTATTAGGGTAGGTACCGATATTAATTATTATACATATGTATACTAACTATTAGGTGTATATGAGTAAGCACAGGTATATTGCTAAACTAGGCTATTGAATGACAACAAAGTAAAACAATATAACTAAACGATATCGAATTGTATTTCCGCATTATTCAAATCAATATAAATGTTTAGAATCACAGTCTTAATGAGACTTGTCAGTTTGATGTACTGTCGATACACGAAAGGCAGAACATAGAAGATCGTTTATCGGGACAGCAAAGTGACACATGACACGAGATAGTAGATAGTTATGTCATAAGGCGTTCAATCTCAAGTTTAGCGCTCTACATTTTCGTTGTCGTTGCAAATAGACACATCAACAGTCTAGTCACTAGTGCCATCATGGGTAGCTCTATTTTTATTGGTCCCATAGGTCACGTAAATCATTAAAAATAAGTTGGTGGACATCATCATAATGTCAATCGAAAGATATCCACTGCTAGACATAGGCCTCCCCCAAAAATTGCTACAGTGGTCAGTCCTGCGTCACCCTTCGTGGCGGTCTACCTTGTAGATGTAGTGGGCGTACTTACGAAGAATTTCCAAAAGGGTGTATTAAAATTGCTATAAAGCACCCACCGTCATTGGCGTATCAGCCTAAACACCAATAGCTTTGTTAGGAGTTTTTGATGACCATAACTTGCTTATGATTACTGACCATGCTTGTTTTACCTAGTTCCAGCCACAGAAATGAATATACACTAGAAGAAGCAAATGTATCTAATTCACGTGTCCGAACTCAGTGGCAGCCACTGAGATGGCCATTTCTAATGACAGTCCACATACGTCAGCTGTTGCTGCCGCACGTAAGAAAAAAAATACAAAATGCCTCATTGCATGATAAATAACTGCACCTGCCCAAATATTTTCAGTGCACAAAAACAAAAATATATTTCCCATCACACGTAAGTAATTTTTTAATAATATTGTGCGTGAATTCATTTGTAATCATTTTTTCCGAATTTTTATTTATGCTTCCAAGGATGTACCTAAGTAACTATAGAATTACGTTACAAACCGGTGTTTACATTGCATTGCTGCGTTTGCTTTAAGCGTTTGATCGACCATGTGTGTTAAAGAGATGATGAATATGAGACTAGCGATACTATCTATCGCGTATCGCTTCGACTTCGTAGTACAGCCCATTTCTCATTCGTCCGTCAAATTTTGCGACTAGTGTTGTTCGTTCTACAATAAATATGATAGTGAGCGAGCAAGCTCACAGATACAAAATCTATGTGTACGAGAGAGACGGCAGTATGTTGCGAGGTGGAGGGGCATTGGTGTCTTTGAATCGTTTAGGTTTTCTCATCACTAAATGTCGACCGTGACGTCTCAGTGACAGCTAAAAAGTCGGCACGCTTGGTTCCCATACAAATGGCGCTATTTACTGCATCTACTGAATATCTAAATCTGTGTTCCAGCTACTTGAAATGGAAAAACTAAAAAAACTGGAAAACTAAAATATCTGGCCATGCTCAGTGTAGGGTTCCGTAGTTATTCAAAAACGGCGATTATGTAGGAAATAGTTTTATTTTAAAGGGAAAATATTACTTTATTAATTACAGTGATTAAACGCACAATACAACAAATACTTATCAATAACAATAAAATACAACTAGGATCTAAAAAGGAATAATGAAATTAAAAGTAAAAATAAAACTCAATAAATTATTAAGTGTATACATATTTACAAATAAAAAACTGGGGCGAGGTCAGCGCCAGATGGTATTAGGGTGCCCAGAAGGCTGCCCTCTGGTCACCCGTAGCATCTGTGAGACGCTTCGCCAACTCCTTAAAGTATTCCCATAATTCATGTTTTTTTTCATATTTTTTAAGCCTAAGGCAGTTACAGGGGAGGATTAAAAATCATCCCCACTTTTACTACGGGGGGGTGTACCAGAAAACAAATTTTCTACATTTTATTCTACCAATTTGTCAGTGTGATTAATGCAAATTTTTTGTACTAACGAACGGCCGGTCAGGACGGGAACTATGCTGCGGACAGACAGACTTGCATGGCGAAACTACAAGGGTTCCCTAGTCTACTACGGAACCCTTAAAAGGAAAACATATTAGATACCTATGGTGCGTACTTTAGTTAAGTAACCACTGTTTCGTAAATAATTATACAAATGAGAGTAACCTGTTCAGATTATAAACTGACAGGGGAAAGGTTAGTTATGTGGTTCTGTCGCTGTAATGAACAGTGACATATGATTTGAATGTCATTTAAGGAATTCTTTTAGCTTTGAAAGTCAATTGTTTTTAATGGTTTAATTGAATGCCTAGTTAGCGGTTAACGTCACGAGTCAGTACTTGTAGATGATTTCGTTGTTATTATTAGTTATTTTTTATTGCCATTTTGTAATTAATGTTTAGTACGTAACAACTAACAACCATTACAAAATATAGTTACCTACTGTAATAATTAAAATACGTTTTAAAGATTTTCCATACAAACTTATCCTTGTATGGTTTTCTTACATTGCTATTGAAAAAAGACACCTTTTGGCTCTTTTCTATATTGCCCTAAATTTGATTGTGTTTGGTGATGTAAATAAAAAAAAATGGAATATGTGTATCAGTTTCGCTTAGCGAAGTGAGATTGAGCGAGTTTTTTTATCTCCTGCTCAGTGACAATCGTTAAGTTTGTTTAATTAGAACTTACCTACTACCTATTCATTAATAAAAGTTCAGATGAAATTTAAGATTTTGTACAACATTTTGCACTAGGAGACTTATTTATAGATCATTTTTGTGTTGAATGTTGAAATAGTTTTCAATTTAAATAAGCCAAATATGATTTATGAGACATCCATGGAACAAACATGTACCTAATCACCGACTAGAAAATTAAAAAAAGGAGTACGAACCCTTGACTGACTGATTATTTTATAAAATATATGTACAATAGAATATTATTTATTTGGTGATTAAATAGTTACGCTTGCAGAGATATTTATAAAGTTATAAACACACCAAAAAAGGTTGCCACTCCGCATGAGTCAGGGCTCGGTTATCACGACGCTCATTTTCAGGGCAACCAAAAATGATAATAACAAACTTAAGACTATTCTTAAAACTAGCAAGTGACACCGGCTTTAATGTTTGTTACCTATAATTTATTAGTTAATTGTCCTATATATTTTGTTATTTTATCATCATATCATTTTTACAACATCATACCTCAAGTACCTCAACATTGGTCCCGTTATTGTCATAGCCGGATTCTAATGATGGAGTCCACCAGAAATTATGCGCATATTAAAACAATAATTGTCATGTTTATCATCCAACCATCCTGTTGAATGCAAAAAGTGATACTTGGTGATGTAGAGCTCCTGATAAAGAACAGTACAGAATCTCTGCACACTTAAAATAACCGCTCATTTAGCAATTTATCTAATTATTTTGTTATGCCTATCACTTAGGTTTTCTTTACAATAGTTTAGTGTAGTGTAACAGGTTTGGTTTATTTAGAATACAAACCCGTATCGGCAAATTAAGTTATTAGACTTTGGATAATATAATTGTTCATGTGTAGTTTTTTACACGTGCTGTAGGTACGTATACTTGTACTTAAAAACTGACTTAACCACTTATTTGGCGCGATTTCGTGACAGCTAATAACGAAAGGCTATAAATTAATACCAATCTATAAAATAACTTCTACTTTAACTAGTGCATGAAAAACGCACGGGCAAACATTCGGTTACTTGTATATTATACAAGTATACAGGTTGTTACAAAAATGAAAATTCTATCATTGTTCCATAGATATGGGTTAAGATAGGTTGACCACAATATATGGAAAGATCGTTTGTTCAAGAATTTTCATATTTGGTCCCATAGTAAAAAGTTGTTCAAGATTAATGTTTTATTATCTTCTATCACTATACTATTATATGTATGTATGTATAATAATATATATTGATTTAGAACTTTCACGATGATCACTCATATTTTAACGACAAACGGGTGTAACACCATGCCCGAAACGTCAGTATAATATTAAATGTAAGTTTACGCGATTAAGACTTGTATCACCGTTTTTGTAACAGCCCAATAAGTAGGTATGTACAATTGTACAGGTAGCCCCGTAGCAGGGAACCCTGAAGCTTATTTTGTACATTAGGTGTGTAGTGTATACAAAATCTAAGTTCTCGATGAAAATTGTGACTGTTTTAGGTTTGTTCTACTCAGAATCATCGGCATATTTTCTTATTGGAAAGGAATATCTCATTTATACAAAAAACATCATTTAATTAGTTTAAGTCCCGGATGGTCAGACGATATAAAAAAGACGGCAGAGCCGACCTGGAAGAGAGACGCCGCAAATCGTAAGAGGTGGAAAAAATTGCAAGAGGCATACATCCTGCAGTGGAGTAAAATATGCTGAGAAGATGCAGCTCTTTAAGCGGCTGTGAATTAGTGTCGTGGATAATTTAATGTCAATTTGTGATACGTCTTACCATCATCATCATCATCATATCAGCCGAAAGACGTCCACTGCTGAACATAGGCCTCCCCCAAAGATTGCCACAAAGACCGGTCCTGCGCCACCCGCATCCAGCGGACTCCTGCGACCTTCACCAGGTCATCAGTCCACCTTGTGGGGGGCCTACCCACGCTACGCCTTCCGGTACGTGGCCGCCACTCAAGAACCTTCCCGCCCCAATGGCCATCGGTTCTACGCGCAATGTGCCCCGCCCACTGCCACTTCAGTTTAGCGATTCGGAGAGCTATTTCGGTTACTTTGGTTCTGCTGCTCTCATTTTTAATTCGATCACGCAGAGAGACTCCTAGCCCTAGCATAGCCCTCTCCATTGCCCTTTGGGTGACTTTGAGCCTTCTTATGAGGCCCATTGTAAGCGGCCAAGTTTCAGTACCGTATGTCATCACTGGCAACATACACTGATTAAAGACTTTCGTCTTACCATGTCACAGTTAAAATCAATATGAAAGCCCCTAGTACAGGTGTAGTGAGAAATTACTTGCCTTCGGAAACGTTCGTAAACACATGCTGTTTCAGGCAGTGTCACCGAGTCTGACTGAAGTAGCATGACAGCTATTACTGTCAGTCTCAGTGAGATAGACTGAAACAGCATAACGTTGACGAACGTTTCCGAAGGCAAGTCATTTCTCACTACATCTGTAATCTCATTTGACATGTCACTATGACAAGGTAAGAAATGGTCCATTAATCAATTTCCTTCTCCGTATATTGGAAGCAGTGCAGGTTGATGTTAATACGCAACACTACAAAGTTACGCAATCAACGCAATGGCATGGCAGTTGTATCCAGATGGATAAAATCGATCACTATCTAATTGCAGCTTGTGCCAAACTATTCGCTACATACGATAAGGTATTGGCTAGGTACCGGCAATATTTGCAACTTTGCGTCATACGTCATATTTTGGCAAGTATGATCTTTACAAAATATTTAATATCAAATAAATACGAGTATACCGTGCGCAAATCTAAAATCATGAATTAAGAGGTTTTATTTTCGTTACCCTTAATTATGCACCCAAAATATTTTTTTAAGTTTTTCAGAGCAGCAATGTGGGTACAAATATTGTAATGCCAGTTATGTCATCTGATTTTGAAATAAGCTGCCAACGAGTATTTAACTCGAGTGTATTGCTCTACTTTGCGCCTTGAATTTGTGTGTGTTTTCTTATACAGGTATGCTACAAATACATACCCATCATCGTCATCATCATATCAGCCGAAAGACGTCCATTGCTGAACATAGGCCTCCCCCAAAGATTGCCACAATGACCGGTCCTATGCCACCCGCATCCAGCGGACTCCTGCGACCTTCACCAGGTCACCCAGTACATCTTGTGGGGGGCCTACCCACGCTGTGCCTTCCGGTACGTGGCCGCCACTCGAGAACCTTCCCGCCCCAACGACCATCGGTTCTACGCGCCCCGCCCACTGCCATTTCAGTTTAGCGATTCGTCTTCAATCACTGCGGAATATTGAACGAATATGTCTCGAAGTTGAATGACCTACCAAACTGGATAGTATATCGTTGGCACAAAAAAAAAGTTGTATGGTAATTTATCGATGAAATTGATTGTAGTTTAAGCCCTTTAAAGGTCCGACACCGCTAACCAAACACCCTGTATAGGTATATACGCAGGACCGGTCATTGTGGCAATCTTTGGGGAGGCCTATGTTCAGCAGTGGACGTCTTTCAGCTGATATGATGATGATATATATATATATATATATATATATATATATATATATATATGTATAGTCCTCTACAAATTCGAGTGAAAAGTCTCCGATTATTACGGGAGTTGGTGCTACATGGGAATTTGACTTGATTTTCTTATCCATGTTTATCCTGACCAACTCGCTCGGAGGCTCTACTGAGGTCAACGAGCATAACTAGTACTCAAGTCCTCCATTCCATACCCATTCTGTCCTAATTTCCTAAAGAATGAACTTATTCATAAACCGTTGCAATTTAGTATTTAATGAGATTAACCTTCACATGTATATTGAATATATAATGTAGGTACAGCGGAATATATATACACCTATTCACAATAGCTGGTCTGGAGTTTGTACGTAACCATTAACCCGTGCAATCCATTGTATTAAGTTCTCGCCAGCTTTTATCATCATCATCATGATAGTCCACTGCTGGACGTAGGCCTCTCCTATTAACTATGCGTATAGTTAATAGGAGAGTAAAAGGAGCATTAGGAGGTAAAATGCCCATAATCGCCACGCTGGGCAAGCGGATTGGTGATCGCAGTAATGTGTCCACTATAATAACGCTGCTGCTCATCATCAATCTTTTATCAAATAATGGTTACTGACTCTTCAATCCCTTAGTCGACTCTTACGACACCCGAAAGACGAGTTGGGGTGATTGCAAATGTGTTCTTACTGCCGTCACCACACGGCCAACCACACCAGCCTTTATCAAACCGATATATGTTATTTACAATTACCTACAAATGTCTATCAAAAATAGACTTCAAAAAAAAGAAGGAGGTTTTCAATTTGACTGTATGTTTTTTTATGTTTCTTACTTCAGAACTTCCGACTGGGTGAGCGCCGAACGGATCATGATAATCCTTTGTTGATTCCGATTGATCTCATAAAAAATTTGTCCGGTTCTGTCATAAGTCACAGATTTTCATTACGAGTAAGCAAGTGCACGATAAATGGACAATTAACTCAATATCACGCCAACCGATTTCGATAATTCTTTATTTAACCGTTTTTGAAACAAACCGAGATGGTCCCGTTGGCGCCAAATTGGGGTGTGATTTATTTATTTATTTATTTAACCTTTATTGCACAAAAGGAAAAAACTTGACGTACAAAAGGCGGACTTAATGCCATAAGGCATTCTTTACCAGTCAACCTTTGTGATGATGGGATCTTGGAAATATCGGTTGAACTCGGTTTTTAATTTTTTTGTGAAGCATCCTCTTGATCACTGACCCGATTGAGCCGCAAAACGAAATGCGTAAGTAGAAGTTTCAAGTAAAATAAGTAATGGGTTACTACATAGGCTGGCCATTATCAATGCTCGAAAAGACAACCAACATTGACAAATTAGTGCTTCAAGAATGTGTGACTCAAATCTCATATTTAACAATCCCTGTTTCATCTCCATTTCGACGTAACCCACTTAGAAGACCAATATACATTTATATAAAAGAGTTATATTGGACAGAGGAAGTGTTTACACCTATTGTTAAGATGTTCTAGCATTTTTGAAGATAAGGTAATCAGTACATAAATAGTTTTTATTTATATCTTTTATACGAGTTTGTATGAAAACCATTCAAGTCCGCTGAAGAAGAAATGAATTACATACCGTTGTTGTTATGCATACCTATACGAGTATATAGCATTAAAGGAGAAAAATCAAATATAAATATACGTAGGTACCTACTCCGCTCGTAAATACTTAACAAATGATACTGAATTACTTTATTGTAGGTACCGTGACCACTTTTTAACTGGTATTACTCAATTCACATTTAAGTACCTACGTTTCGTTGCAAGTTACGATACAAGTTTATTAACATTTATTCTGTCCTTTCAATCCATTTCTTTAAAGCTTTTAAAATAGGTAATAAATTCCTTCATATATTTCTTACAAGTTACCTTACCCACATAAATCTACTTACATTATTTTGTACAAATTTTAAACATCTGTTCACTTGTTGTGTAAGTTAAGGAACTTAAGGAATTTTCTATCTCAAATATAAAGTGCGTATAAATGAATAATAGAGTTGATCTGCGGTCCTACCGCGAAAAACGAAATTCGTAAATTTCGAGGATTTGTCTCTCTCACTCTAATGACGCCTTCGTTCGAGTGACAGAGAAAAATCCTCGAAATTTACGAATTTCGATTTTCGCAGTAGTAGGCCTGAAGTGTTTTGATGCTAAGCAATGGCAGTTCACCTAAAACATCCAATTAGTGTGGCCATAAATAATATATCTACACCGTATTTAGGTAACCGAAATGACTAATATAACACGAGTTTTTGTCATAATCCATACTCGTATTGGGTAGTAATTAGTAATGTATGTATGTTCACTTAGCACTTTAGCATTAAGTAGGAACAATTACAAGTGTAATTGTCTCGATGTAATACTTATGTCTTGATTTTTAAGTAAATACCCTGTCTGTCACGCTCTCGTGATACAAATGTTAAATAAAATATACCCTCGTCCTGCCGGTCATACACAGTTTGAGCTATTGAAATTTAAACCTAATGTATTTGATAATATACAGGGTGAAACATGAGTCGTGAACAGTAATACGTTATTCTAACTCTATAAACAACTAACTATTGAATTAGTAATATCCTGTTAGAAACGAATAAGTCTGCTGTGGCCAGTCCTCTGGCCGTGAATCCGAACCAAACCACTGGATTGAGCTCCATAACCTGAAAGTCCTATAACTTTTTCCTTTTGAACATAAACTATATCCAAATGTACCATAGCGGAAAGAGTCAATGAACATATCAGGGTGCTTAGCCAAGTTGCCAATCGCTAGCGCTTAGTAGCGTATCGTAGTTTTCCCTCTCTGTCACTCTTGCATATTAGTGCGACAAAGATAGTTAGCTGCCTTTCGCTTACGATTGACGATTAAGCGTTAACGGTTGGCAACTTATCTAAGCACCCAGGCCTGTTAGAAACGAATAAGTCTGCTGTGGTCAGTCCTCTGCCCGTGAATCCGGACCAAACCACTGGATTGAGCTCCATTACCCGAAAGTCCTGTTAACCGAACGTATTCATCATAGCCGAAAATTTGAAAAAACATTGGAACGTCAATCAAAATAAGTGGCAACTAGACAAGGAATCTCGTCCACATGGAATCCTGTGATTTACAAATGTATGTGTTGTGTAACAACCATTTTTAAGCCATTAGACGTTTTGATTTGAGTACTGTGTTTAGGCCTAGTGACAACCGTGGCCTAGGCTTTAATAAATAATCAAGACTAAGTGCGGATAGTTCGCAAAACCCGTGCACCTTGTACATAGGTGTTGGTGTTCTTGCCAGTCTGCTTGCGACCACACGACAGGTGTAACGTCACGTCCGAAACGTCAGGATTATATTAACAATTAAGTCCCGTTTTTCGTTAAAAAAATGAGTGATAATCGTGAAAATTTAAATCAATATACCTATATAACCCATTTAAAATTACACAACATTTTCTATTTTGTAAAGCAGGTTTTGAAATTGTATGATATACCTACTTTTTTCAAATATGTAAAGAAAAAGCGTGGAATCTGGCTTTCAAAACGTAATAAACCCAAAGTTACCTACATACCTATAATATGTAGTGTCTATCGGAGTGGTCAAACACTTATAAAATGTCTGTAAGCATATTACAGCAGTGCTTTTATCGTCTATAGTCGAGGCTCCTTCGCCATCCCTCCAAGTTCACCTATTGTCGACAATTTACTTAAAAAGTCGGTGGCTATTGCGTAAATACATTGGATCAAAAAGTTCAATGTCCTCTTAAATAAGAAAACCACTTTTTAAACCAGTTATCTCGACTTATTCTTTTGACAACGAGAAAGCATTTTTTATGTCACACACGATAACACATTCATTATTTACTTTATAAGAATGATTAAATGCATAACAAACCATTTAACATATTTTTTGCATAAATAACTGATTCATATGCAAAACTGATTCGCATTACATGGCCGTTGAAAAAACCGCAAACCGCCGCAACCTTGAACCTCTTAAATTATTGTAGTAAAGTTTTGAAAAAATGTCATGTCATTAGTCTTCAATCACTATTTAGTTATGTAACATAATAGCATAGAAGGTTTCTCATTTAATTGATGTCGGTCAATTATCCTGAATACCTTTATTTTAGCAGACAACGCCCAACATAAAAAGGGGGTGATTGTTGATATAACATAATTTGTTTCACCAGTTTATTGATGCGTGCGAATATAATAGAGACATTAAAACAAAGTTCTATTCTATCGCATAATATATTTTTATGTAGGAACTGTAAATTAAAATAAATAGGGTAACTAGTAGGAATTAAAAAACATAAAATTTACGTCGTTTTAGAAAATTAAAAACTTACCTATATGGCTAAAGAGTTCCTGTGGTTATTTGATCGCATCAATAAATCGTCTAGTAAGAAGTACCTATATGCAGTCGCCAATTAGAAACAGCCGAAGCAAGCAACTAACCGAGGCATGGAAAACCTGGCTCAGAATAATATGTTTTGTGCATCAAGCGGGCGACAACCAAGATAGATATATGTAGTGAGCTGGCGACTGCTGGTTTTTACTCGTGCGTGTATAGTTACGTCCGCAGGACATCTTGCGTTAGGGGAAGAAAGATGTACCCAAGCCACAGATGATAGCAATCGACACCGCGGTAAACTCATGCTACTTTGAGCAACGCGCACCTCGTAATGAGAAAAATGTGGTTTCATTCACTGATTTCAAGTAAAGCAATGCACTTGTTTAAGCAACTGAAATAGCCATTTGTTTGGCAAAGGAACTTTTGTCAAATTGGTCAAATACTCGTAGTTCGGTAGGTACACTGCAACATATTTAGCGCTGACTCTACCTAGCTTATGTATTGGTATGTGAATTCGAACAACTAAAATTATATAAGTAGGTACATTCTTGGATTTACCTGTGCGTTGGATATTATATCTTGTAACATATTTTCTGGGATTGATAATGAGAATGAGCTATATGGGAGTTTTGGAGTTAAGTAAATCCGGAACATGTTAAATGAAACACTGTATGGAAGACATATATCCCTTAGCCTGTTTAAACGATAAACAACTTAAAGAATCGCTTTTAAGTACTATGTGCCTAATTAATATAACATATGATTCAAGTTACCTAGTTATTAATAAGTCAATAGTGGTGAAAGAAATGATGAAGTAGAATATTGACAGACGCCTGAAGGCGCGCGCCCGTTCACCGCCTTCGGATATCCATCATGCAAGTGAATTGTATCGAGAAAAGAGTTCCCTTAGTGAAAGTTCCAAGTGGACATTTAGCGAAACGCCGGGTTTCACAATATGCTCTCCAAGTGTGTCGTAATAAAATACCTGGGAAGGCATTTTATCAAGTGCGGCGAAACGAGGCTAGCTGGGGTAATCGTAACTCCAAAGGCACAATTTCAGTAATTTTCTTTGATTCGAATTCCTTAAACAATCACAGTTATAAGTACTGCGTGTTTTTGTAATGGCGTCGGGTGTTAAACGTCTGCCTTGACCGAGTATCGCACCGCGACCCTGCAATGGTCTTGCGAAGATATAACAATAACGATTTGCTCTATTGTCCTGATTTTTTTCTCATAAATTCATATTAACAAAGCTAAAAAGCTGATTGTGTTTAGGAAACGCCGATAAACGGAATGATTTATTACTATATCACATTCAATTAACTGTTAACAAGAATGAAGAATTCTTTCAATTTATGTGCAGTGGTACATTCACTATTACTCTATACCATATAGTATTATTCGGTTTATATGAGCCCCTAGTTTCGCAATTCCAGATATTATTTTTCAACTATTGACAAGGGTTTTGAACTGTTGACCTTACGTTGGATTTGTTTTTCATAAGGAATAACCGTCGTTAAGTAAGTATATTCTCTCGTACCTATATATACGAGTATCTACTCCTAATAGCCAATTAGATATACTAGGTTAAATATTTGTTTTGTTAATATAGTGATTACTAAATTAGAAATATGTATGTAAATATTATACAGTATCTATTTCTACGTATCTTAAGAATTCACATAACAACTATCGCACAAGGCAGTGATCAAGCACTTCCTAAAGTACACAGAAGTCGCCGCGCGTGCGCGATCTTATATCCAGTCCAGTAGGCGTAGCACAGGATTGATGCGACAGTATGTCGCCGCGAGATAGACTATCCGTCCCTCTTTTATTTATATTGTTAGTAAAAGATGGAAAACCTATCTCGCGGCGACATACTGACGTACCAATCATGTGCTAAGCATACAGACATCGGAATTCTGTTAGCATTTTTGAGCTGTCATAGGGACTTCTCGTTTATCGACTACCGATTATACATACCTATGTATATCGATAAAATAATTATGATTACAATTTACGCCTGTTGTTTACTTCTATTTGTAATCATAATTATTTTACTTTATTATTTTATATGTATAATCGGTAGTCGATAAACGACAAGTCCCTATGACAGCTCGAAAATGCTACCAGAATTCCGATGCCTGCTTATATCGCATTCCATGTCCTGTATATCCAATATGGAATTTTAGTGATACGCCCAAAAAATATTATATACATAAATAAACATCTTGCGACATCATATACAAATGGACCTAATCCCAAGGTAAGCTCAATTAAGGCTTGTGGTGTGGGTAACAAGCGACGATATAATTATGATAGATAGGTACCTATATGTAGATAGCAACATAAGACTACATACTTAATACATAGACAGTCATGACAAACGAACAAATATTTATGATATACACAAGTACCTAATGCCCTCTCCGGGATTTAAACCCGGAACCTCCAGTTTCGTAGGCAGGGTCAAACTAAACATGTTCCATTCAAAAGACCTCGGTAGCCTGGATGATTTCTGACTATAACTTATTTATTACATATTATAATATTTAGTGCTCGTTTCTTTGAAAGTGAAGTTGACTGTTTTAACTTAACTTTCTCAATTTCGGGAATAAATATCTAATCACTCATTAGCCGTAAGACAGCCTGTTGTTCATCTGTAGAGTGTACTGAGTGTAGGTACTTTAATATGTTGTGTTATACAATCTATCAAATAAATATGTCACATCGGCAGTCGATAACTGAGAAGTCCTGTCATAACAGCTCTAAAATGATACAAGTATGCTGTGTTCCGCTATGCGTATAGATTAAGTAGATCTCTCTACTAAGTATTACATTAAATAATTCGGAGTATCGTTGTGATACAAAATCCAAAATTGATAACTGACGATACAAATTAATCCGTCACACAAGAATTAACATAACCAAGGAATGTCATTTCGATATTGCAAATCTTAAAAACGTTTACTCCGTATTCAATTCCACGCGAGAGGCCGACGTTCTCAATAGAGATGGTCAAGGTCGTCGAGGTTATGAATCGTCTTATCTATATTTTTCTTTACAACTGTCCCTGGCCATTTTATCCACCTGGATGCATTGGACTCCAAAGTAAGGATTCACACTAGACGTAACCGTATCGGGTCCTGTAGGGCAGGGCTGACCGATACTTTATCACAAATAGGTAGAAAGCATGACGTCAGACCAAAGCTAACCGGAGAGTCAGATGGCGAAACCCAGAATCGGCACGGTCCCATTCGAGTCATACTTAGCCCGCTTAGTAGAAATATTTGCAAGAGGACCCACTAGAAGGGGAAAGTAGCATGATATCAATCGCCAACAGATATATCGGAGCAGCCAGGATTCTCATAAATAACTGAGCAGGATGCTTAGCCAAGTTGCCAGTCGCTAACGCTTAGTAGCGTATCGTAGTTTTCCTTCTCTGTCACTCTTACATAGTAGTGCGACAAAGACAGTTAGCTGCCTTTCGTTTACGATTGGCGATTAAGCGTTAGCGATTGGCAACTTGTCTAATCAGTAATCACACAGGCCTCTGTTGTTATGGCATCAGAGTGCATGTCAGATATTTTTCAGCTCCGTGCCCGCTCTGATATATATGATGGCGGTACCTACGTTCTTATCAATATCTAATGATACCTATTTCTGTAGGTACAGTCGCCATCAGATATAACGTATCGGACTGACGTTCTATAGAGAGATATTTACTTCGGCTTTTGTCCAATGCCTAACCATATAGGAATATCCTTAGTTTGGACTTAATTACATACTTAAGTCTTACCGCTTTTAGTCTTACGCTCCTGTCTATTAGGTTATCTACAAACATTTAATTTATTGTAGATTGATATGGCCTCGCAATCCGCAACTGAACAAAATTTCAGTTAGTTTTATAAAATCATCACTTTGTATGTCTAGTTGCATAACTATAGAATTTTAATTAATTGCGTCCTTATGCTGGGCACAAGCACATATGTACGGTTGCCGATGTGCCCAATACCTAACTACTTTGCTGTGAACGTTACTAGAATTTGTCACGAACTTTGTGCAAATCGTGTAATTTGGCCTTGCTAAGCCATTTAAGCTACCGCGATGTTCAATATACCCATTAAGGTGATTAAGAAATGTAAAACCAATGCTAAAACAAGAACGAAACTATTTTTTAACGAGCGTATAAACCCAACTAGCCTAAAAGCTCCCAACTATGCTATGGTCCACAACTAAACCTTATACCTACCCTACCTTCGATTAGGTATAATCATAGTATTAATGATGCAATTTAAAGAGTAGATTCAAAATTATAATTATAATTTAAAACGTTGAGTTACTACGTGAAGATGGCATTGGCAACAGTACTCAATAATCCAAATTTGCATGGTAAATAATCCGTTTTAAATCACACTAATAATGTTAAATAGCTTACAAAATAAAATTTATTTTATGCCATTAAAAAAAATACAAAATCGCATAGATAATGCTTGATCACGGATTGAAATTGTTGGCCATAGCTAGTTGAAGTACCACCTAGACTATATAGTTGGGTGACTGGTAATACTGTACCTGTAGGTCCTGTAGCCGTAACATGAGCTGCCGCTACGTTATTTACGCGGATTTATTTTGCATCCGTCGCTCCTACTCGCGTATTGATGCGAGCGAACGGGATAGAAAGGTAGTTCGCGTTAATAACAGATACAGTTTGGATTCGATGGACGGTTTTTACAAATACAGGCAATTACATTTTGTGAATAACGGAGATATGTATATAATTTAGTGAACGCGCGTCGATGGCTGGAGTAGGGTGGTTGCGCAACGCGGCAGGCCGCGCGGGTGCAGCGTTGGCAAACAAACGCCGCGATCTGTCCTGCCCACTGCGCACTGGTCACGATACACATTTACATACATCCATACTACGATACTGGTGTCGACTCATCTACTGATACATACCGCCGGGTAAAGTATAATGCTGGATCCTGGAATTGTATGTAAGTACCTACCCACGAATAACTAGTTATCATCATCATATTCAGCCGTTATTCGCCCACTGCTGAGCATAGGCCTCTCTTCTTGTACGCCACTGGTCCCGGTCCTGAGCTAACCTCATCCAAAAGTGACCCGTATTCTTTCGAACAACTATAATTACATGGAACTATTTACAGACATGGACGTTTACCTTATTGAGACGGTTGCAACGATATACATAAAATCAACGGGAAAAGTTGCGTTGTTTCGTCAAAAGGGTCCCTTAGCTCCTTTCAGTGTCCATCATTAAATTGGATGATTGGGCTTGCTTGATGATAATTTAATATGGCATAGTAAGTTACGTATGTATGTATGTCTAATTTTAGGTCGGTCGGACACTGGGAACTGGTTCGGAACTTGTTTGGAAGATATACGTGAGATACGCGTACTTATAGATACTTACTAGTTTATTTTATTTGTTTAATATGCACATTTTAATATCATTGTAAAGTGTTATCCAATAAAAAAATATTGTAACTCTTTCTCCTAACACTCAGGGGTTGGTCTGTGCGCCTACAATGTACGTTTACATGGTAACTACGAGTAGGTACTTATGCAGCAAAATAGCCTTCCATTTGCTATACATATTATTTAAGCATCAGTAACCTTCACTGAAGTGACTTCTAAAATAAAGTTCCTATATCATTAATAATAATTGACTTATTCTTTAATGAATAACACAAAAGTTTTAATCCTGCAAAAAACCAAAGCTTTCTGTTTAGAATGGTTGACTGGGAGAGAATGCCTTAAGGCGTTAAGTTCGCCATTTGTACTCTTTTATATTGTGCAACAAAGTTTAAATGAATAAATAATATCATTACATCAAATACCCTGTATAATTGTATATATTTAAAATTAGTATCAAAGGCACACAAACTGTCTCTATCACTGACTTGCTCGAATAATAATGGGATCTAACACAACATAAATCAATCTGATTACCATACCGAAGTTGACAAACCAATACTATTAAATAATACCTCTAGATTATTTACTAATTTAACATCCGAACTTTGAACTCGGGTCATTGAGTCACAGATTTTGTCGCAAGCCAAGACACTGTTACACTTACTATTGCTAAATAATAAGTTTATATAAACAATCCAGTTTCAGACCAGTTATAACCACTTGGCAGCATTGTCGAATCATATTATTCGGAAATTCATACGCAATGCGAAATGCGAATGCCTCTACGCAAGTCAATCATAAATTGAATCCTTTTTACATTTCAAGCATACGGAAACACTTGTTTCTTAATATTATTATTTCATTGAAGAAATCTGTCATCAAAATCAAACGTTACGTTATTTAGTACACTCTGTATGTAGGTAACTAATAGATTAATTACATTACCTACATATTAAGTTTCATTTTTCTATCCTAGCTACCAATGATGCGAATGCCAAACTTGACTAATGCTCTAGATTTCCTATTTCAAGTGTTTGGTGACGATTTTAATATACAATATTTTTGTATTAGCAGCTTTTGAAATAGAAACCCTGTTACCGAGGGCACTGAGTACCGTGACAATGACCACGAGCGAAAGCTCATTTTCATCTAACAATAGGCTGAGAATTCATTACCATCACATCTACACTCGGAGAAATCTTTTCTAACTGCGCTCAAAGTGTCTTGTTTCGGAATTAATGATGTAACTTAATTGACGGTTTACATATATTTATAACCCTCTACATTTAGCAAAAGCTTTTAATTTTTTACAGTTAAGTATTTTACAATTAAGAGAATATTCATTCAAATTAATATCTGTACTAATTAAATCTATTTTCCCTTATAAGTCTTATGACCCCTTCAACAAAATTGGTAGTAATGACTAGGTACGTTATAACATTATCATTCATTAAATAAAATTACAATAGAGCTCAAATTACTACGTACAGTGTAAAACGCGATTAAATACTAGTGGGACCAGCAATAAAATAATTATCAATAAATCTAATTATTGATTCTAGATCCCTAGAAAATTCTTTAAGTGCGTAGGTCTAAGTTATTTTCTGCCCATTACAGTGCAAAAAAGGCAATAACTACTCAAAAGGCGCGCCAGGTACTGCCACAATTATTAATTGTAACGATTACTGCTTCCGCGACTTGATTGAGCGACCAGAGTACCAGGGCACGTACCGGGCTGTCGTGTCGGTGGCGCGTTATACACTTGTAAACCTACCTTATCTAATTTGTTTCCAATAACACGTAATATTGGGACGGAAGAAATAACAGCACGACATGATTCTCGACTAGTAATTATAATCTGCACAAGCGAACTTCCATATAGAATTCCTATGTTATTATAATGTAGTATTAACTAGTAGTTCGCAAAATAATTGACCATCCATTAAGTATAATGTGTAATCAAACGTAATTAGGCATCACAGACCTTAAACTACAAGATACAGAAACGCAGTCCATTTAGAATAGGTACAAGGGTCAAATTTCTTTTCGCTGTCTTATTGTTTCATACCACTCTGTCACGCTTTTATTTGATGTTTCGACTCAGTAGGTATATAAAAAAAAATCCTGTGTACTTATATTTCTTTTTCACGCTAGATTTTAATCCATATATCAGAAATTGAAAACAAAACATCGTCTCATACAAAAATCACCACTGTGTCACATTTTTAAGGGACACAAAATAAGACAACGACAAGAATTTTGACGCACAACTAATTTAGTAGGCAACTGAAATAAGCAATGGCACTCCACATCGCTTGTTTCAGTTGCAAGTAGAAAATTATCAAGAAAAATTAAGCTTAATCTGTGAACTTCAACTAACTACTATAATATGTACAATGTACATTGTTCACAGCCACCGTTATATCAAAATGGTGCAGGATACATTTTAGTAGTAGCAAGTGTAGCAACAGACTAGCATAGCACTTCACAAGTTCACCTAACATATATATATACTCGTATGCCCTTAAGTTTATCATAAATACTTTTTCATACAGTGCCTTGAATCTCTACTTATGTCTGAGTTTTGCATGAATATATTTATTTTCCCCTCACTAG
>JALPQI010004376.1:0-62138 GCA_025490895.1 Thaumatotibia leucotreta | reverse complement strand
AATCTTATTCATAAACGTCTTAGCAAGCCGATAATTTGTTTCCCTTTGGTCTCATATAAACCGAAGGATCGGAATCGATAGTGACAAACAATACTTCTTTCTTCTTCTTTTCCTCATGACTGAGGGTCGTGACCATTTGAGACCGAAATTTCTTGCACCAAAGCTCTTCACTCGTCACGATTTTCCGCCTTCCGGAAAGACGCTTGAAGGGTACCCTGACAGGCTTCCTTCACTGCATCGGTCCAACGGGTTGGTGATCTTCCACGATTCCTTTTTCCTTCCACGTGACCAACAACAATTAGCTTGTCAAGACTGTCTGGCTCGTGTCTAGCCACGTGACCGAAGTACTGTAGGATTCATTAAAGGCAAATGGTCGATAGGATCACTTTATTTTTAATTCAGCCAGAATCGATAGATTAGTGCGACGTGCAGTCCAAGGGATTCCTAGCATTATGCGCAAACACCACATGTCGAATGCGTCTTTAGAGTCCAAGTTTCTGCGGCGTACAGAAAAAACAATACTTATAATGAAATTAATGAAACTCGAGGTTACGCTCACGTGTATTTAGCAACTATGCGCGATATGTTTTGGAGAGCCTAGTAGTCCGTGGGCTACTCGGTCTGAAATTAGAAAACGGTATAATTTGGGGGTACCAAGTGTCCTTTTTACAGTAGTTAGACATATTCATAAGGATGTTAAAAAAGTATGATAGACATCTCAAAGTGGTAGCTAATAAGCATACGGGCTATTTCAAGATTTCCGTTGTATGACAGGTATGGTTAAAATTAGGAGGTACAAATTTTCCTTTTCACGGCTGTTAGGTAAGCTTATAAAAACGTCAAAAATGCAAGATTGCCATTTATAAGTGCTACCTAACAAAAATGGGGGCCAATCAAAGATGGTGGATCTCAAGTTTTACAAAATCAAGTATATCTCGAGAACTATTAACCCTTTACCTACGGGGCCCTTTATCACTCCGTAACCTCTCAATACGGGCATGTTTTTTCGAGAGCTGGTGTAAGGCATAACTTCACTTACCTAGAACTTTTATAGTATTGCAGCTACACACTTGAAATTTTGCACACATATTACATATGTTGTCTTTAATCAATAAATAATCACATATAGTAATAATATTCCCTTTTTTTAATAAAATCAAGTAATATATCAGTCACTAAGAATTTGAAGATTTATAAGTTACCACTCGCGAATTTCACAAGTTTAAGTGTAAAAACATTAGTTTATGGTATATTTAACACAAACAAATACTCAAAACACTATAATTATTTAAAAAAAGCATAAATATCAATCAATAAAAACCTTGCAAACAAACAATTTCTCACATATGAAAAGTAGTGATGTGCGTCTATCGACACAATTGTCGATATGACGCATCGATTAGGGGAAAAATCGAACAATAATTTGAATCTAATAAGGTTTTATGTGTATAATTATTTATTTTTTAAACTTATTAGATTGTATAGTTAGTAAGAGTGGGCACTAAGGTATCGACAAATCTGTAAAGTACGGGTATTCTCTGATCTGTTTCTCACAACAAGTCGATAAAATTTAAAACATCACTATTGTCCGCCATATTGAGTTCAATTTTTGGCACTCCTGCAGTACGGGTGTCAACCCCAGTTGCCAGCAAAAAAAGCGGTAGTTTTAAAAATATATTTATATCAGAGCCATCTACCGAAACATTAGGGTATTTTTTTCTTTGCATCTATACTAATCTCAAAGCATATTGTGACCGCTAATACCAAGACACAAGGTCTAGTTTTGAATAAAAAAAATATTAAACATGACCAGTACTTCGATCAACTATAGTTGACACCCGTACTGCACGGCTGTTGCCTTGGTGGCAACTCTGGTTGACACCCGTAGGTAAAGGGTTAAATATATCTAATTACTCTTTTGAACAAAATTAAAGGCATATCTGTAAGCTTCATATTTTGCATATGCACCATTTTGCTAAAACCAACCAATAATTAATTATGACCAAATTTATGAAAATTTCGTGATTTTGATTTTTTTTGTGTCGTGTTTTTACATAGTAGTCATGACGCTAGAAAAATTAAATATTTTTTTAAAGATAGTGTATTTAATAAGCTTTAATTTGATGTATATAACTTGTTGGCGCTATAAAAAAAAAAGACTCATAAAAAATATTTAAATGAATTGTAGTCATAATCCACCGTATACTTAGTGATTTAAGAGGCGATGGAAATGCCACTCGTAAATAATAGTGCTTATTTCAAATAACCAATATTGAAAATATAAAAAACTTAACTTCCATCGCCTCTTAAATCACTAAGTATACGGTGGATTATGACTACAATTCATTTAAATATTTTTTATGAGTCTTTTTTTTTATAGCGCCAACAAGTTATATACATCAAATTAAAGCTTATTAAATACACTATCTTTAAAAATATATTTAATTTTTCTAGCGTCATGACTACTATGTAAAAACACGACACAAAAAAAATCAAAATCACGAAATTTTCATAAATTTGGTCATAATTAATTATTGGTTGGTTTTAGCAAAATGGTGCATATGCAAAATATGAAGCTTACAGATATGCCTTTAATTTTGTTCAAGAGAGTAATTAGATATATTTAATAGTTCTCGAGATATACTTGATTTTGTAAGACTTGAGATCCACCATCTTTGATTGGCCCCCATTTTTGTTAGGTAGCACTTATAAATGGCAATCTTGCATTTTTGACGTTTTTATAAGCTTACCTAACAGCCGTGAAAAGGAAAATATGTACCTCCTAATTTTAACCATACCTGTCATACAACGGAAATCTTGAAATAGCCCGTATGCCTATTAGCTACCACTTTGGGATGTCTATCATACTTTTTTAACATCCTTATGAATATGTCTAACTACTGTAAAAAGGACACTTGGTACCCCCAAATTATACCGTTTTCTAATTTCAGGCCGACTAGCCCACGGACTATAGGTCTCCATTATCAAGAACTGAGCCCGCGTTCCTGCTTCACTTTATATTTTATACAAGCCTTTTGAGTTTACCATGGTACTAGGAACATCTGTGTGAGCAGCGTAGGTACCTACTTGATATTTTAACTATTATGTTTCATCATTCATACAATCATACATACATACATCATCAGCCTATGATAATCCACTGCTGGACGTAGGCCTCTCCTTAACTATGCGTATACCACGCTGGGCAAGCGGATTGGCGATCGCAGTAATGTGTTCACTATGATGACGCTGCAGCCCGTCATCAATCTTTTAACATATAATGGTCAGTGACACTTCAATCCCTTAGTCGACGGTGACAAATGTATTCTTACTGCCGTCACCATACGGCCGGATATTTTTTACTATTTATCTGTTATGTTGCATCATACAGTTAAATTAAATTCACCTTTTCGTTGGGATGGATGAATATTGCAGCAAATGTTGGGCAACACTTCAAACTGCAAACATTGGAACCAACGCGTGGCACGAATTGTGTCCAACGCTAATGCAACCCGCGAAAGCTTTTACCAAAAGTAGCCATTTTAATGCAATTTGATACAGCACGCCTGCGGCTAAAACTATTTTTAGGTTCAGTTTGGATGAAATCGGAAAATAGTTGCTATTTTTTAGGAAAACAAACATATGGGTAGCCTAGAAACCGGGTACTACAACCACCTATAAACGCCTATAATGTCTGAGTTATCATGTTTATTCGCATCATTGTACTTTTAATAATCACCAAATTAAATTTTTTTATAACCGACTTCAACCGATTTCTATCATCAAATCCTACTTTCTGAATGCAAATGCTTGTAAATGAATTAAAATTACTAAAAGCGCCATACATGTACCTATAACATTTGAAGAGATTCCTTGATTTCTCCAAGATCCCATCATCAGACCAACTTGTGCCAACGGGACCATCTCGGGGTTATAAGCGTTCGATTACAAAAAAAAAAAAATTGGTTGCCTGTAAAGTCGGTATACGGGCGAAAGTTTTACGTGACAATGTCTGTCTCTCTCGCTCTTAGGCGGGCTAACCATGCCCGAGTGGAAGGGACGCGTGCCTCTCACTCGCTCTCATTGTGAGCGCATAACGTGAGCGGAGCGTAACGCAGTTTCTTGAAGTGTCACCCGGCAAACCAATTTATAAGACGTTGTCACGTCAAAAAATTCAAACCGGTTCACGATTCTTGGAGATATCGGGTAACATACATACAACAAAAAAAAACAGTCAAACTGAGAACCTCCTCCTTTTTTGATGTTGATTAAAAATAGGAGAATTCCAGTGAAAGTCAAAAGGATGCCCAAGATGCCAACCGCTAATGCTCAGTTGCGAACGAAACGCAACTGTCTTTGTCGCATTCAAATGGAACTATTTCGATTTGTGTAATTATCATCAACAGCTGATATTCATCCATTGCTGGACATAGGCCTCCCCCGGAGCATGCCGAAGCGATCGATCATCCGCAGCTCACATCAAATGTTTTCCAGCCATCTTGTTTGGGGTCTTTCCACGCAGCGACCTGTTCGATTTTATTATTTCGAGGGTTGAGTGGTCAAATCCGATAAGTCGAGATAGTTTTTCATTGAAATAAAAACTCGTCAATGTCATAATAGTTCGTATTTTAAAAACAGGTTTGCTCGACTTATCGGGTTTGACAACCCAACCCTCGATTGATCCTTTTTAAACTCTGTAAATTCTACTCAGAACCAAAACAATACTGAATTAGCTTCCATGAAAGAACAAAAAGTGTTAAGCGATACACTTTCTTTTGAATGAAAAAACTAGCCAATTAAAAATAAGTTTGAGGCGTGAATAAAATTTGCGCTTCGCGAAACTCAGGCAGTTTGAATTTACCACACTATGGCGAAAGATTGAGAACAGTAGCTGAAAATATGAAAATGGAATATTCTATTACAATTCAATCAAACTACCTGAACATTTTTGGGTGAAATGATGACAAAAACTGTGAGCAGCCCTAGTCAAGATGCGATTCTGTAATCGTATACAATAAGGGATACGTAATAAATATGTGAGAATGACAGATTCAAACGAAAAGTCACGTGACCATTTACATATATAATAAAATTGCAGAGTGACATCTTGGGTAAGTCTGCTGGTGTTGATAACTATAATAAACTTTCTGGGTCAAAACAATATCTATCAATAAATTATGTAGATTGATTTAACCCTGTAGACAGTACATTTCGATGATGATTTTACATTAAAATTAATTGTATTTCAAATAAGACTGACATATAACACTGATGAATAGGAAAACAATAACGTTGCTTCTATCAATCAATTTTATATTTTCATTTGTCTCTGTGAGACAGATGCTCGGAATATACGATTTCCGAAATTTGTGGTATACCCTCAGTATTGTTAACTTAATACAGTCTGGTAGGATCTCAAATAAAGAAAAAATCGGCTACTTATTTGTTTACCTGGCTGTGGAAACTTCAGGTGCGCAGAGAGTAAGAGTTTTCTTAGGGAACTGGAACGACGCCTGCAGGAAAGGGGCCTTGATCCCCGCTCTGGTTCGTTCCTGGACCAGAGACTATCTATCGCGATTCAGTGCGGAAATGCGGCGAGCGTGATGGACACCTTTGTGGTTTAGATAAGTAGCTACTTTTAAGGTTATTTTTTAGGTTAAATTTTATTAAGCTGAAATAAAACTATGAAAACGGATAAACTTGCGTATATTAACTAATTTTAACTTCATTCCGACGTTTCGAACACTTTACAGGATCATTCGCAGACCACGAACTCTGTGAAGTGTTAAAAACGTCGGAATGAAGTTAAAATTAGTTAATATATGCGAGTTTATCCGTTTTCATAGTTTTATTTCATGTGTAATCCTCGCGGTAACCGAAGAAAATATTTTATTAAGCTTTAATTTTAAAATTACTTTTTGAAGATTTAGTTTATAGTCAATATTATTGTTAAGTAGTTATTGTTTTATTTTTTTTGTTTTTTAAATACAAAAATCTTATTTTTTTTTCAATTTATATTTAAAAAATTATTTCATTTCGAAAATAATTTTTAAAGTAGCAACACTACCAAAGTGGTCCTTCGAGCCGTATAAGAATCCTCTACTGCCGCTCCAGTATCAAAGATTCTTTCAACAATACTTTTATTTTCTTTGTAAAAACGCCAACAGAGGTTTTCGCAAGCAATATTTCGCAATGGTGTTTCCCTAGTGTCTCCGTCGAGTTTTAAGTTTGGTAATTAAAAGTTGCGCTCGTTACGCCGCCGCCGCTGCTAAACGCGCCAATTTGTGCAGCGTGTGAGCGTGAAATTGTAACGTGTGAAGGTGGCTTTAATCTTAGGTGGAAATTATAAGTTTATTTGAGCGTTTATGGTAAAAGGTCTTATTCTTGCTTGCCATAAGAAATATAAGGATGGATTTCACTGATATCGTTATTTTGTATAATCGGCCTTAATGCCCAAAATTTAACATTTTTTTGATAACCTGAAGTTACAGTCTGCCAACCCCTTATTGTGGAAGGGATGGTTTTAAGAGTTCCTTAGTAAACAAAGAACGTGTCGCCATAACACACAGGTTCGCAGCACAGCTCGGTATCCGTTAGTACTAGAAACTTGCGATTTCCTATTGGTTACATTGGAAAAAAATATATGAAAAACATTTTTTTTTTCGGGTACCTCTCCTACACGTAAGGTGGGGACGTTTTTATTTGTATAGGTACTTCAAAACAAAACTATTTTGAACAAATCCCATCCGTCAGCCATATTTTGAATAACTACGAAATCCTACACTGAGCATGTTTTTTTTTTGTTCTAAAATTCTGAATATTTTGTTTCTCTATCTGCCACAATTAATGGTAAGATAAACTTACTTAATATTTTATGAATAGTGTCAGGTTTATTATTATGTCCCACTTCTTAATTTTTTTTTGCTACTTGTCATACCTTAATACATTCGTCTGCCAGTTGCTACCATAGAGTATATTGAATAATAGTGTAGTTGCTACGAAATGAGTCAAAAGTGAGTAAAAATTCGATATCGATAGACAGAATTACATTTGCATTTATGATATTAGTAGGGATAATCCCAAAATAGGTAAGCAAATTTTTATTTTATATTTTATAGCAATCAAGTTTTTAAGGGTACCTACGGTTCCACTGACGCGGAGCTGTGCAAAATTGATCAATTACATTCTTCAAATTCAAAATTCGAAACACTGTGATGCGGTCTCATTGGCCAAGCTCCCACAGCTCCGCTCCGCTCCGTGTCAATGGAGTCGTACTCTAAAACTTCAATCCCCGAAGAATATTAAAAAAGCAGTTACAGACATCGTTGATACCTATAATCTAATTGGTAATTCAGCTATAATATCTGTATGCTTAGCACATGATTGGTACGCCGTATGTCGCCGCGAGATAGATTATCCATCTTTTATAGTTGAATTTTCGAGAAGATGGAATTGCATATGCAGTGGTATCGCGTATTTACAATGTATTGTGTGCTATTGTGTGTGTTTTATCGACTCATGTATTGGCATTATTCGACTAATAGTAAACCTAATTGTAAAGACACAAGGTTCACTTTAAAAGTGTTGCTTTAGTAACACCACTACAAATGCAATTCCATCTTCTCGATAATTCAACTATACTAACTATGTGAATAACAGAGGGATGGATACCTAGTTTATCTCGCGGTGGCATATTGTCGCACTAATCATGTGCTAACTGATCCTACGAATCGTATGAGATAATCATTTCGTTTTTTGTTGTTAATTAGGTGTAGTGATTTTTCTAAAAAGAAACCCAGCAGCAATGTATGCTGTTCAACTGACATGACACTCATATGACGTTTAGATACTTATGTCTACGTTAATTAATTTGACTACCAGTGGATGCAATATATTGCGTACTCAATTATTTTGTATGAAAAAAAAACTTTCCTAAAGAAAGTGTAAACAGGGTCCCCTAAGTCCGATAGTCACTAAAATATTCGCCCGTATCATATACACACGCTGTATAATAGCGATTGGCATGTCAATGGTCCCGTTGACGGCTAAAATAATAAAAAGTTGGCCAAGTTTCCAACTTTTCGTCAAGTCACATAAGCTAAAATAGCACTTAACCTTAATGGGGACGGCCATTAATTTCTCTCGGGATACCGTAATGCTTTTGTCGCGAAAAAACGCCTGAATAGGTGCGTTTTAGTGATGGCCGCTCTGAGAAATATTTTCTGCGAAAATTTGAATATGTAGCGTTGACTGTACGTTGCCAAACTTGGTACTGTCAAGTGCAAAAATATGTATCGAAAGAATCCTCTTATAAATATGGCACGAATTTCTTAGTACACTGAATTACAGTGCACTGGGGCATAGTTTTGAGTATTTTTATATTTACCTTATTTTGCCATTGACTGCAAGTTTGTGGAATAACTCAAATTGTTTTTTAAATAGTTATTGATTTGTATTTTTGAAGTAGTAACCTATACAAATTTGAAATTTGATGTGACATACCAAAGAAAAATATAAATTTTAAGTAACATTATATTTTTTAGTAAAAAATATAGCGAAGTTTACCAACGCTAAACGTTTAAATTTGGTACTTTGCTTTGGTACATGCATTTTTAAAGAAAAATAAGTATCCAAGGTCTAAATGATCACTTTGTAAGTACTAAGCAACAATATAACATTATAATCACAGATTGGACAAATTGGCGTATATACACGGACGAATACGAATACGAATTAGAGACGGACAAATAGACAGACGGACATGGCGAAACTATAAGGTTTCCTAGTTTTCTACGGAACCTTAAAAATTTCATCTGACCCGTATTCATTGGTTCATTAATTAGTTGGTTACTCACAACTTAGACATCGTATTAAATAAAAACTTGACTAGCTACATCCCTAGTTGAAGGTTATGAAAATTCTCGCTAATTCTTTAAAACTGGGGCAACAAAGACGGATGAGTAAGGGTTCCTCAAGGCATAAACATTTCAATGCGACCATTCAATTAGGCTAACAATATTCATCACTTACCCAGTAGACGGAACATTTACCCCACCGTAAAACCACCTAACTATATATATATGTATATATATATATATATATGTCTCTGTTCTCTGCCGGATAACCTCATTTCTGATTCGATCCCGTAGAGAGACGCCGAGCATAGTCCTTTTGAACGACCTTGAACTTGCGGAACAGCCGTACCGTCAATGTCCACGTTTCGGCTCCGTACGTCATGACTGGTAGGACGCACTGATTGACAACTAAACATATGTATAGACTGAAACAGGGGCAAAAACAAGAAACGGCCCTCGCAGCCTAGTTCGTTGTAGTTATTAGTGACCATACATTCGAAGCTGGAGGACTCGGGTTCCAGTCTTCGAATCCTGGTAAGGTTATATACAGTAATTGGTTTTTTGGATTCTCCCGGCGGGTCTCCTATAGTAACTTGAAAAATAAACTTTAATTATCTGGCCACATATTTCTGTTTCTTAAAGTATGCTCATGTGTGTATAATACAATAGTGTTAAATAAAATGTTATAGTCATACTCGTAATTTTTTATACACGTAATCCCGCTAGGGGGGACCCAAAAAACCGATCACTGGTTATATATTTAAATTTTGACTACAAAATTTTTGAGCAAAGAAATGCATGTACAAATCCAACTAAAGTGGAACCCCGATAATATGATTTTGTAGGGACCACACAAAATACGCGTCTTAAGCGGTAAATCGTATCATGCGGGAAGAAGAAATCCCATACAATTTTCTTTAAATTTGTTTATAAATGTTTTTTTAAATATTATGTTTGTTTTTATTGTGTTGTAAGGATCCATAGTGAGGATTCTACGGTAAATGATCAATGGCAAACAAATACAATTCGGTGTATCGGGGCCCGTTGGAACGTGAAATTATTCATCGATTCAGAGCTCGAGATGTAATCGTCGAGAAAACGCAGTAATTGGCTCTCGGTATAAAGACAAGGGGATTGAATTATCCAGGACCTATAAGTTATTTTTCATCACACTTGCTTTGTAAGCGCGTCATTGCTTGCGTGCATTGCTGGAGTAACAGATAAGTGAAATTCCCTAGGGAGTAATTAAAATGTCAGTACGTCATTTAATAATATATTGTCTTAAAACAATTTTTTTTTCTCGCAAGTATGATGAAAAACATTGTATGCATCACGATCGGTAAGCGGAATACTAACTCGAGTCATTAAAAGCCCTCCGTCTACGGCGTCGGGCTTCAAACACTCTCGTTAGTAATACCGTACTTACCTCCTTAAATGCACAGTGTATTATAACCTATAAATTTAGGGTCGGTTGGTAAAGACCCTGTAATGTGTTCGAAACCTCGTGATGAAGTTAAATTTAATTAATCGAGTTTATCCGTTTTAAAGTTTTATTTCATGCAAAAAATATATTTTTTGGATTATTCTTTGACATCAAACTCAAAACTGACCAAAATCAATGATACTTGAGTGTATTTCGAGTACCTTTATTACTAATATATAAGGTGCTTTCAAATTAGTCACGGATACCTTAGGGTATGCATGTGTTCATGATAACGGACAACTTTCCTTATGAGACTCATATCGAAATCTTGAAAAAAAAAATCGCCTTTTCATACAAAGTGGTTTCATCGGGTGATCAATATTTCATAGAAAGTGATTTTATTTTTTCGATTTTTCGATATGAGTCCCATAAGTAAAATGATGGGAAGGTTCTTGAGTGGCGGCCACGTACCGGAAGGCGTAGCGTGGGTAGGCCCCCCACAAGGTGGACCGATGACCTGGTGAAGGTCGCAGGAGTCCGCTGGATGCGGGTGGCGCAGGACCGGTCATTGTGGCAATCTTTGGGGGAGGCCTATGTTCAGCAGTGGACGTCTTTCGGCTGATATGATGATGATGATGATGATGAAGTAAAATGATTCCTTATCATGAACACATGCACATACCTTAGGGTATCCGTGACTAATTTGAAAACACCATATTTTTAAAAGTATACAAACGAATTTCAAACATTTGAAGCAGCAACACATAAAAGTTTGTTTTTCAAATCACGCAAAAAATTGTAAGAGCTACGTAGTAAAATTTTTAAAACGAATAAATATCGGAGTTACTATCGAAATAATGAATTCGGGCACCAGGGGGCAACTATGATCTACTGATGCGATTCAGTTTAGGACCTAATCTGAATCGCGATGTGTCAGTTCCATAGAATAACTGTCAAAAATTGACAAGCCGAACCTAAACTGAATCGCGTTTAAGAGACCATGGTAGCCCCCCAGCTAATATCGATGAATAAAAACTCTACAATAAGTAATGTCATAAAACACACCATCAGCCTATCTCAGTCCACTGCTGGACGTAGGCCTCTCCTATTAACTTTGCGTATAGATGCATCAGGAGGTAAATGCCCATAATCGTCACGCTGGGCAAGCTTGACGATCACAGTAATGTGTTCACTACGATGACGCTGCCCATCATCAATCTTCTATCAAAGAATGGCCAGTGACACTTCAATCCTTG
Organism: Thaumatotibia leucotreta; assembly: GCA_025490895.1. Lineage (NCBI taxonomy): Eukaryota > Metazoa > Arthropoda > Insecta > Lepidoptera > Tortricidae > Thaumatotibia > Thaumatotibia leucotreta. The sequence continues at coordinate 50,604 of JALPQI010004376.1, read as the reverse complement.
AGTCGGCAAGAGCCGTAAGAACGTCACCCGCAGGAAGAGTAGGTGTTAGAGATTTAATGTATGTTACCTCTTTGTTAATCCTGGCCAATAGCGCATTCAAAGTAACTTTACTGACAATGTCGCTTTAAAATTCTGTATCCCTTGTTTGCCTTGTGTTAATAAATCTCTGCTTTTTTAAAATATTATGTTTAAATTAATATTGTATTACTTGGGGTGGTGACAAATGTATTCTTAACTGCCGTCACCACACGGCATGATAAAACACAGTTAGTCAAAACATAGACTTTAATTTATGGTCAAAACCATAAACTAGTTTTTAAACTAACAGGTTACAAGCCCTAAAACTCATTCCAAAATTAAGGTTGAAATGGCAGGCCTAATAAAGTTAGCAACTTATTCAGCAACAACGTTACCGAAAACTGCAATAAAACTGCACAGGAGCGTGTAAAAGTTCCTTTACAATCGTTGGTGGCCTAATTAGGAAGTTAGGTCGCTTCGCTTTGTGAATAAAATGGGTAGAGGGGACACGTGAATAGGTGCAAAGTTTTGTCAAAGTTATTTCCATCAGAGATAAACAAATTGCTTCAAAATCACGATCGCGCCAATTATTGTGTTACAAAAGTTAATTCATAGAAACTATGTGGTGAGGTATGTACATAATATTCTGTCCAACAACCTTAGGCTACTGCCTACCGTTTTACTACTGTAAAAGGGCACAAATAAAACATTTAAAGATATAGTTCGTATCGTCGTTAGAACGCTCATAGAAAATTTGAATTTGTTGCCCTTTTCCAGTGCAAAAAGTTGTTACAAAATTTAACTATTTAACACAAAAATTATGATTTAAAGTTTGTTTTCATTACCTTTTATTATCTATTTTTTTTGCAATTGACCCGTACGTTATTTTTAAACCTATATTTTGGTTCAATGGCCAACGGAGCAGAGGCAGACCGAAAAGGAGATGGCAACAATAGGACGGAATGGAAAAAGAGAAGGGAGGCCTTTGTCCAGCAGTGGGACATACAATAGCAACTATTAAAAAATAGTAATAATCATAAAAAATTGGTTTCGCGCCTGTGTAGTATGTCTAACATGCCAACAGATGCATAGATAGCGGATTCTAAGCAATTGTTCACACCTTTCAAGTTGAACCCTCAACCAGACCCAGAGTAACTGGTCTGATTGTGAAGTTCCGCCTCCGTTACCGTTTTATTCCGACATCGTTACTATCTAGTTAGAGAGTTCGTTAGCGAAACACGGTTAGTCGTTGATTGTGAGTGAAAGTGAGCTTACTTCGTTGCTGGGCTGTTTTTAGCACACCTAGTTTTATGACTGAAACAAGTACTAGCTTAGCCTAGGTTACTTTAGGGGCCTATACCAGTGATTAAACCGGCCAAGAGTATGTCGGGCTATGCTCGAGGGTGTCCCATATTTTACTAATTTTAGAAATTAATAACGCATACCCCCTAAATCGGTTTATTTTGCCTCAAAGCACTCTGAAATAAAAATCAGTTCATTCTTGTAACAGGAACCCGTGCCGACTTTCATCTGAAATTCCCATACAAATTACTATGAAAAAATTTGTCACATAGTAAGTTGATAATAATGTATTGTTTTACTGTTCTCATCAAGTTAATTTTATGAAAAAATGTTTATAAGGCAGTATAACAAATATAATTTTCATACATTGTATAGCCGTGTGGTGACGGCAGTAAGAATACATTTGTCACCACCCCTACTCCTCCTATGGGTGTCGTAAGAGTCGACTAAGGGATTGAAGTGTCACTGACCATTATTTTATAAAAGATTGATGATGGGTAGCAGCGTTATCATAGTGGACACATTACTGCGATCGCCAATTCGCTTGCCCAGCGTGGCGATTATGGGCATTTACTTCCTAATGCGTCTATACGCATAGTTAATAGGAGAGACCTACGTCCAGTGGTGGACTATCATAGGCTGATGATGATGATAATGATGACATCGTTTAGGAAAATGGCATGAAAGTCGGCACGGGTGCTTTGAGGTAAAAGAAACCGATTTAGGGGGTATGCGTTATTAGTTCCTAAAATTCGTAAAATATGGGACACTACCCTAATGCTCAATGTAGGGTTCTGTACGTAATCAAAAATGATCTTCAAAAACTTCCCTTTCGATCTCATAAACATGTCTAAAAGACCAAAAGGGACAAACAATACGGGTAAGTATTTTAGGTAAATTAAAAGAAAACCCTACTCTAGTCTCCGAGCCTGTTACTTTTAAGCGTAAACTGTTTTAATGGCTTGAAAATCCCAAGTGGTTTGAAAATAATTAAAATCTAAATACCTACTACAATTTAAAACGGATGGGCACGGGGGAATATCATTTAGACATTTTAAGAAATTGCTATTTTGTAAGCCGCTAAATACTTAATTTTTTGACTCACGTATATTAAATTTACCCCCTTAATCATAAACGTCTGCTAATTTAACAAGCCGCTAATAAATTGTTTGTCCTTTTCGGTCTTAACAATGTGTCTATAAGAGCAAACGGGACAAACAATTATTAGCGGCCTGTTAAGTTAGGAGACGTTTATGAATAAGGGGGTTAGTCTCTACGCGCGACAGGTTTCGGAGTGCCCAGGTCCCCATTATGAAGCACAGAGTCCGCGTTCATGCCGGGCAACTCGCAAGCGCTGTGCGTATTTATAGTTATTATGTCTCACATAAGTTCAAAATTTTTCGACTCTTTGCTTTAAACAGTGGTAGGTATATTTATTACTAACTCCTTCATATCACTGATTTATTAGGCTGTTTTTTTTACAATATGTCTGTAAAAGAAGTAGGTATACAAACAAACACAAAAAGAATACAAAAATATAAACAGTGTTATTTTGAAGATTGCTGGGAGATGCTGGATGCAGCATGCATGTGGAGGATCCAAGGAGGAGGCATATGTTCAGCAGTGGACGTCTGAAATCGTCGGCTGAAATTATGATAAGAATGATATTATTATTATGCAGCTCCAGGGGTGTCACATATTTACTAGTCATTACCCTCTGAAATCTCGCAAAAAGTTATTTTTTAGTACGGATGGTGCCTTTTTTAGTGCCTACTGCGAGAAGTGTGTCATTTTACGTCAGGTCCAAAACTTCGGAGGGCCATCTGCACTAAAAAACGTCGTACGAGACACGTGCAAAAACGACATTCGTAACTCGTGTTGATTTAAAACACTCCCTATCGGTCGTGTTTTAAAACATCGCCACTCGTGTCAAATTTCATGTTTTTCGCACTTGTGTCGTAATATGCTATTAGAAAACAGATTTGTTTCTTGACTTAAGATGTTGAAGCTACAATTTTATTTTCGGTAATTATTCTGACCCTTTCTGTAATGGAGACATAAAAATAAATGAGGGTATACGCTAAAATAAAGGTTAGTCCTAATGTATATCGTTACTTTGCAACCTTATGCCGCGGCCACGACATTGGTCTAAGGCGACCGGCTTAGCGGAAAACCATACGCTCGAGAGGGAGTACCTATATCGGCATCCCGCTCCAACTCATGGATTCGCTCGCCGGTGGTCGCCTTAGACCAATGTCGTGGCCGGGACATTAGTAAGTCAGCCCCCGTAGCCTTGTTGGTAGGTAGTGACCCTGCCTGGGCATTTTCACTTTTAGGGACACCCAATTAGAGTAAACTTAAAAAACCTTAATTGCAGTCAGCTTTGTTAAGACAATTAAGTACAATATCTTTAGGAATTTAAACTTGATCGGCGTTTTTATTTTATAATATGGCTTATAGTTTGAAAAAAGAACACCAAAACCGAGTTATTATCGAAATTTGGTGCTTTATTGTCGTTACAAAGCTGACTGAAATTAAGGTTTTTTAACTTCACGCTAATTGGGTGACCCAAAAAGTGAAAATGCCCGCCTACGAAGCTGGAGGGACCGGTTTTGAATCATAGATTTGAGTATTTATTTATCACAAATATTTGTGCTTTCGTCATGGCTGTCTACATATTAAAGTATCTAAATATATCTATACTTCAATACTAAAAATAAATATTTTAATTACCAAACCAAACTGCCTTTTCATTTACTTTTTTATTTTGTGTCCTTTTCCTTTCCTTTCTTTTTGTACGGTTGAAACCATTTAAATTACCTCGGTCTAAATTCAAAAGACTTTATTTCCATTACACCGATTACCCCTCCATCGTAACCGTTGATCACCGAGAACCGACACTTTTTAAGACTAAGGCCCTAATTTTCAGACGCGTACCGAATTCGAATGCATCTATAAGTAGGTAGAGGTTTGTTTAGGGATATAATGTCGAATCCTGTACGCTTAGCACATGATTGATGCGACAATATGTTGCGGCGAGATAGACTATCCGTCCCTCTTTTATTAATATAGTTAGTAAAAGACGGGAAATCTGTCTCGCCGTGACATACTGTACCACCAATCACGCGCTCAGCGTGCTGGATAGGGACACGATTTAGGAACATTGTAATTGTATAAAAAAAAATCCTAAGTCATGGATATTTTCTAACTGTGATTCATAAACGTCTCCTAACTAAGCAAGCCGCTAAGTGTTGTGTGTCTCTTTTGGTCTTGTCAATATGTCTATAAGTGTTTTTGGTATGATTACATAGATATCTATTTTGTGTGTAAACTTCCCGGCCACGACCACGACATTGATCTAACTAAAGGGACCGGCTCAGCGGAAAACCATACGTGCGAGAGGGAGTTCTCATATCGGCACCCCGCTCCAACTCATGGATTCGCTCGCCCCCGACCGCCTTATGGAGCCTGGCCACGACATTGGTCTAAGGCGACCAGCGGCGAGCGATGCCATTATGGGAACTACCTCTCACACGTATGGTTTTCCGCTAAACCGGTCGCCTTAGATCAAAGTCGTGGCCGCAGCATTAGACCAATGTCGTGGCCGGGCTTTTACTGCGGGACTATAATGCTACAAACTGATTATGATCAGTAGCCACACCATTAGTTCGCAAGTTAGGTTTGTATTAGAAATTTACGCGATACGTAAAGCAGTCTATCATACACACACTATTGGAGCGAGCGTGATGGACTACGTTATGTATCGGCTGATAATGATGATTGTCCATCAAACTTATAGTAAAACTACAATTCATATTGGGTTGTTGTTGTATTCTAGCCATTTTTTCCGCAACTCGACATCAAACGTGCCGTATTTCGCGTGATCCCAACGCTGGCCCAGTACTTGTTGGGGACTTCACATACACCCTTGAATTTCTTCGCAGGTGTATGCACGTTTCTTCACGATGTTTTCCTTCAACGTAAAGCACTTGTGAATTTTTTATAACTCATTGGTACGAGCCGGGAATCGAACTATTCATATTGGCGATCATCTGTGCTGTGGGCAGAACATTAAGTTTCGTTATGAATGTCAAATGAGCACCGATTTAAATAAATGCAAACACCACGGCGTATATCGATTATGCATTAATATTCGTTCGGATAATCCCTGAGCTTCCAAAGGGTTCATAAATTAATTGGGAATATAATATTGAAAGTGTATCGATATTTTGTTGTTGATGGCTAAATTTGGGGATTAGATGGTCATACATCTTTATTCATAATACCCTTTTACTACGGTTACTACGCATTTTTATCAAGTCTTTGGTGTGCAAAAAAAAACAAGAATAATAATATTTTTTTTTTTTGGGACATCTTACACAAATCAACCTAGTCCCACGGTAAGCTCAATTAAGGCTTGTGTTGTGGGTACTAGGCGACGATATAAATAATAGATATACAGGGTGTTCGTTTCGATATGCTATAAATAAGACAGGTTACTTGGGACATTAATAGAAGTTGTCTGGTATACAGGCTTTTGGAAAATTCGATAAAAAAGATTTTTTTTGTTTTCTTACATAATAAATGAAATGGTAAGTGTGAGAGAACCTTAAGAATATAAAATATTTTAAAAATAAAAATAAAACCGCCTTCAAAAATTCGCCCGAACTAAAAAGTTAAAAATAATTTTGGATCCTACTTCTTAGGAATTCCTACCCAAACCTTTAAACCTTTTACCCTATTCATTGAAATAAAACATTATGGCTAGGTACCCTACAGATTTCTTAGAAGTCGGTGCCAAGCCGAATACGTTCATAGGTATATATTAGATAGAGCTTTGTAACTTACTGTCACTCCGATTACGCTTTTATCAACAGAATGGTCTGCCTCAGTCATTTTCATGAAAGCATAACCGGAGTGACAGTAAGTTACAAAGCTCTATCAAATACATATAAGTACTCGCAAAGTGAACATATTTGGCTTGGCACCGACTTCTAAGAAATCTGTAGGGTACCTAGCCATAATGTTTTATTTCAATGAATAGGGTAAAAGGTTTAAAGGTTTGGGTAGGAAATCCTAAGAAGTAGGAACCAAAATTATTTTTAACTTTTTAGTTCGGGCGAATTTTTGAAGGCGGTTTTATTTTTATTTTTAAAATATTTTATTTTTTGCTTTTTAGTAGTGTAAATATAAAATCGTTATTCAGTATGCTCTAAATACTTATAATTAGAATGTACTGCACTGTAGTAGGCCATAAAACCTGAACTGGCGAACTTATATGAATACAAAAACAATTTCAAAGGTAACAGACTTAGCATGCCAATATTATTTAAAGAATCACTAACCGCTAACTGACATGTCATAACTACTAAGCAAACACTTGAATAGATCTCGAAAATGTATGACATTTGTTATATACTAAGAATGATCCTTCAACCCCTAATCGTTAAGGAGTTATTCCTTTCATCATCAGCTCACCAACATGAGACTATGACCACCTAAAGGCAAATACTCGAATAGCCTCCAAAATATATGAAATATGTTATATTTAAAGAATTATCCCCCAACTCCTAATCTCCAAGGAGTTGTACCTTACATCATCAGCTCACCAACATGAAAGGATGACCACCTAAACGCAAATACTCAAATAGCTTCCAAAATACACGAAATATGTTATACTTAAAGAATTATCCCCCAACTCCTAATTGCTAAAGAGTTGTACCTTCCATCATCAGATCACCAACTTAAGATGTTCATGACTAGATGCAAATACTTGATTAGTCTTCGAAAATAAATGAAAAATGTCATGTGTGCCTACAACATTTGAAGAGTTCCCTCGATTTCTCCAGGATCCCATCATCAGATCTGGATTCGGTGACAATGGGACCAACTAGAAGGTATACCCTTTCAAACAAAAAAAGAATATTTCAAATCGGTCCACGCGTCTTCGAGTAATCGGGGAACATACATAAAAAAAAAAAAAAAAGATTTCGACGAATTGTAAACCTCCTCCTTTTTGAAGTCGGTTAAAAATAAAAGTTAATCTCAGGTAACTGACGGCACATGTCAAAATAAGTAACATTAGAATGTAATAAAGGTTGCAATACACATGTTCAGTGATTAAACTTATTTTTTTAATAACTCAATAACAGTAAGAGTTAAAACACTAGTTTCTTAGAGAAATTAGTTATATTTGACCTAAATAAGCTTCCGTTAAAGTTATAGCATATGAAGAAAAACACGCTGTGTTATTTACATATAGATACTTAAATACATAGACATCCATGACCAAGGAACAAATATTTCTGATAAATGCAAATAATGCGCTCGCCGGGATTCGAACCCGGAACCTCCAGCTTCGTAGGCAGGGTCACTACCAACTAGGCTACGGAGGCTGACAAAGAATGCTTGCTGTCATTGCAAAAAATCGTGAGTAAACAAAAAAAAAAGCATAAAATATAATTTTATTAAACGGTTAAACTCACGTGGTTTAGTCACTAACGAGCGATATGTTTCGGAGAGCCTAGGTCTCCATTATTAAGCACTGAGTCCTCGTTCACGCCTTGCAACGCGGGCGCTTGACGTGAGTTTAACCGTTTAATTATTAGGCATGTATTGCTTACCCTCAGAGAATGGTCAAAGGCGCCTAGCCTTGTAAGGGATTGCATATACCCGAGAAATTTGACCGGTGGTTGCTAAGACCGAGTGGCCGAGGGGTACAGGCATCAGCCGCGAAAGCTGAGTACGTGGGTTCGATCCCCACCTCGGATATAGGTGATCTTGGTCGTTTTTTCTTTGGTATATGACATCTACTATTTATAACGTTTAATTATATTTATAGTTGTTGCCTCACAAAAGTTGAAATAAAGGAAAAACTTTATTTAGTATGATTTCAAACGCGGTATTTTTGATTGCGGTTAATTTAATGAAAAGCGTTTTACTTTAATTATTAAGGCGATTTTCATAGAGTAACTAACGTGCTGTAAGACGTGCTACCACCAATAGAAATTGGAGAATGTAGAAAATATACAAGTGCTTAAAATGAACATAATTGTGGAGGAGGAAATGCCGCCAGCATCCTCGGTACAATGCCACAAGCGCCAATCTTAGATATAGGTTAGGTAGATTAGTTAGATTTCATCTAGGTAGGTACATAAATTGTAGTTTTGAAAATAAATACATAGGTATTAAAAAAAAATCATTGTTAAATCGTGACCTTAGCTTATTCTTCTTTGTTGCAAAAGTGTGAACCTTATCGTCACACAACATAACAATATAAACTTTTCTCATTTTCTGGTTAAAATAATTGTCCAGGAATTCATATCACAGTGGGGTTTATTAACCAATGTTTCATGTGAAATGAAACTTCATGATTATGGCACGAAGACCATTATTATAATAGACGCCGCTAATTATTGTTTTCATACAGTAGCCTTCGTAATTATGTATTGCATTAAAGTGAACCAAATTAACGCCTTAAAGTTACAGTTTTTTAGAGTTAAATACCTACTACTGTCAGAACTTATTTTTATAAAATATATAAATAAATATTTTTTCACGTATACCTAAAATTTGTGTGAGTTCCCATGCCGTGGATTATTAAAGGTAAAATATCATCATCATCATATCAGCCGAAAGACGTTCCCAGCTGAACACAGGTCACCACAAAAATTTCCACAATGACCGGTCCTGTGCCACCCGCATCCGGCGGTCTCCTGCGAAATGGGTCTTGGGGCGGAAAGGTTCTCGAGTGGCGGCCACGTACCGGAAGGCGCAGCGTGGGCACTGGGCAGGCCCCCCAAGGTGGACTGATGACCAGGTGAAGGTAAAATATATTAGACACAAATATTTTTTTTGTGTATCAAATGAAAAATGATACTTCACTGACAAGTATAACGCAAACTAAACGGGGTCACCATTACCTTACCAACTAGGCTAGAGAGGCTGACATGACATTTACACATGGATCAGAAGTAAATAAACAAACGATGAAATGGTAATATTCACTCCAGTTACATGGATTTACTCGGAACCTGCTTGGTAGATCTAAGTTCACATGGTCTATGTTAAAGTACGATGAATTACCCACAATATTTACTCAGGCTTATTGTTGGGTGTAATTCTTCACTTTAACTCGTTATTGAGACTTTTGCAAATTGTTATGCGTTGTAATTTGATATAGAAATAAGTTGAGTGTGTACAATGTCATATATCGACCGTGTAGTGACGGCAGTAAGAATACGTTTGTCACCAACTCTTTCCGTGGGTGTCGTAAGAGTCAACTAAGGGATTGAAATTGTCTCGGACCATTCCTGGATAGAACATTGAACATTGATTGAATGGGCAGCAGCGTCATCAATGTCATCATAATGGACACAGACACACTACAGTGATCGCCAACCCGTTTGCCCAGAGTGTACCTCCTAATGGACTGATATAGACTTATGATGAAATATGTGCATGGCATATAGAATAGGTAAGTACATAAATGTTTAGGTGTTTATACAGTGTCGTAATTATTTTAATAGTAGCCTATTATTCAACATTTGAAAGCGGCCTATGTCTCGTTTAAAATGACACTTTTGAACACTTGCTGAAAAGAAGTGAATAACATACTTAGTACCTACCTATACATTCCTTAACTTAAGGTCGTCCGAAAACCTAAATCTAACAATGACCCAGCAACTCCTTGCTAAACACACTAGCCACACCACTATCCCGAAAAAACTTCTGTCCAGCAAGGAATTACAAAACTAAATTTGCGACCTTCACCAGGATGGTTAGACAAGTTGCCGATAGCTAGCGCTTTTAATCGTCAATCTTAAACGAAAGGCAGCTAACTGTCTTTGTCGCACTAATATGAAAGAGTGACAGGGAGGGAAAACTACGATATGTCACTAAGCGTTACCGATTGACAACTTGGCTAAGCATCCTGTGATGTTCCCGAAGGTGGAATAGGAGTTAAATGCACGTAATCGCTACGCTGGGCAACCGGGTTGGCGATCGCAGTAGTGTGTCCACTACAATGACGGTGCTGCCCATCATCATCAATACATAAATGATCAGTGACACTTCACCTTAAACTTTTACGAAACCCAAGGGAAGACTTAGGCTGGTGACAAATGTATTCTTACGGCCATCACGGCGCCATTTCACTTAATTTTCATTAATTTTGACACCACAGCATAAATTACGCAAAACATTACAAAACGGGGTTAATGTAAAAAGTTGGAAGCTAGGCATTACGATTATGATTCCCGTAAATTCCTCCGAAGGCAAGTATCGATGCCGGCGGCCGGGAAATTCATTTCCGGTCACGTACCAACTTCCGGCTCGACGCTCGATGAAATTTTCTACAGAAATAACTTATTATAGGTTCGGGGAAGAGCGTGACCTTTTTGTTACGATCTTAACTAGACAGGCTATGAAGTTATGTGGTAAAAATTAAGGTGTTTTTTATTTCATTATAAATAAACGATTAAACTCATATAATAAGTCAGTTGACCGCGCGTGGTGGTCAAAATACATTTGTCGCCACTTCAAGACTTCCCGCGGGTGTCGTAAAAGTCGACTAAGACACTGAAGTATCACTGACCATTGATAAAAGATTTACGATGAGCAGCAGCGTCATCATAGCAGACACACTATTTAGGTACTGCGATTGCTAACCCGCTCGCTCAGTGTAGCGTTTATGGGTGTTACCCCCAATGAGTACATCATCATCTGCCTATGATAGTCCAATGCTGGATGTAGGCCTCTGTCTGGTATAGACGCATAAGGAGGTAAATGCCCATAATCGCCACGCTGGGCAAGCGGATTGGCTATCACAGTAATGTGTCCACTATGATGACGCTGCTGCCCATCATCAATCTTTTATCAAATAATAGTCAGTGACTTCAATCCCTTAGTCGACTCTTACGACACCCGCAGGAGGAGTTGGGGTGGTGCCAAATGTATTCTTACTGCCACCACACGGCCTACATACAAGAGACCTACATAATGAGTACATACACCTAAGTAATAGGAGACATCTATGTCCAGCAGTGAACTGAGAGAAGCTGATGGTGATGATGATGATTTCAAGAGCGTCAAATTCAAATTTTCTATGAGCGATCAATAATACGAACCTAAATGCTTTAAATTCTTGCTGGTGATAGGACCTCGTACAGGGTCCGCCCGGATAGCTACCACCGTCTTACCCGTTAACCTGCCGCTAAATAGTTAGTACTGTGTTCCGGTTTGGGGGTAAGATAGCCGGTGTGATTACTGGCACAGAGGCAATCCATCTAATTCCTCAGGGTAGGCAGAGCATAGGTGATTTTTGGTCACTATGTCCATGGGCCTCAGTTCCCGCTTTCCATTAGGTGAGCTGAAAACTCGGTTGTCTACACATCGTCACATAAAAATGAATTTCTTCGCAGGTGTATGCAGGTTTTCTCACGATGTTTTCCTTCACCGTAAAGCACTTGTGAATATCAAATGACAATCGACCCTTATGTAGACCTCTTTCACTCAATATCTGCTACTTTTGATGAACAGCTATAGCTGTTATTTTACATTCCCTTACAAAAACAACCAGAGCTTCAATAAACAGTTTATTAGTTCTCTAATTGGTCTCCTAATTTACGATCCCGCAAAGTTTCAGATATTAGTATTGTTTGTTGTTTAATTAAAGTTTGTTTTGATTCGCGAGTTCATTCCGACGATTTTCAGTTTATTATCTGTCTGAATAATTGTTCAAATAAAGGGGTTGAATTTCTTTTCGGTGATTTCGTGCGGAATTCGATACCACAGAAAAATAATATAGATGATGTGGTGTATAGTTATTTTTTGTTAATCCTTTGATCAAAACACTCGCTACTTAAGTACCTCATTCACGATAACGTTAAAACGTTATAGTACCATTTTTTTCTGGTTTATTGTCAGTGGAAAAATAAGTTGTCCACTAGGTGGTCTAAATTTAAAAGGCGTAGAACTGTAGCAGGTGTAACTTTTTCAAAAGAATAATTAAATTTTGTGGAACAACTCAAATTGTTTTATTAAATATTTTTTGAGTAGTATTTTTAAAATAGTTACACTATGACATTTAAATATTAAAATGTCATGTCATCATCATCATCAACCTATGATAGCCTACTGCTGGACGTAGCCCTCTCCTATTAACAATGCGTATAGACGTAGGAGTAAATGCCCATAATCGCCACGCTGGACAAGCGGATTGACGATCGCAGTAATATGTCCACTATGACGACGCTGCTGCCCATCATCAATCTTTTATCAAAGAATGATCAGTGATACTTCAATCCCTTAGTCGACTCTTACGACACCCGCAGGAGGTGTTGGGGTGGTGACAAATGTATTTCACTGCCGTCACCACGCGGCTGAAATGACATAATTCGTCGACCGTAGGTTCAATTAGGGTAAGGGACAAAATACGACTTTGCAGGAGAGCCCGACAAAGTTTTTTTTTTCTGCTTATTCGCTCATAACTTTTATTGTATTTGAGCTTTTCTGGCTCCGATTTCACACGTATTCTTATATTTTGGTGCTCTTTCCGCCTAAATAGTATTTATTTACGTAGACTAAATAATAAGGAAAATTGGTGTCCGTTACTCTAATGTGTTTCATTACTAACGTCGATTACACTCGTAGCAATTTTTAGTCATGTCCCTTACGCTAATTTGACTTCGGTTTACAGATCCAATATCATTTCAAAAAAATAAAGTAAGAGTATTTTAATGATTTTTTTAATCAAAGCAAAATAATGTAAGATAGTGTATTTGTAAAAATATGCTACGTGAGTTTTAGCGTAAGGATAATCCGTTTTGAAAAATAAGAAAAAAAATAAGTTATTTTGTCTAAATGTGTATAGGAAATCCAAGTCCTATTGTTTGTGTGGTTTACTTGAAATGTCTTATTCCCTAACCTGTACCTACGCTTAGTCTTTTCTTGGAATGAAACATTATGTTTCATTCCAAGATTTTCGTAGTAATATTTATTTCTTGTCAAAAAATAAACAAAGATACATACATAAAGCTGATCAGAATCTCGTTTGAGTATTCAGGTAAAACGTAAGTTATTATGTTTGATAGTTTTACCACACAGTAATTATCTAAAATAATTATGACAGAAATAAACCAAAATAATGTACTTTTTCTTCTTTAACAGATCTTTATCAGTTAAATATAACTTACTTAAAATAATTGACAGTGTTAACACAAATGATAATCATTTTTATCATTCATAACATAAATTACAATAAAATAATGTATTTCTACGGTTTTAAGAGATCTTTATTATTGGTATATTATTATAACTTGGGTTATTTCAATTAACTAGTATAAATCAGAATAATATTATGTCGCATATGTAATATACCTACTAAGTAAAAGACGGGAAATCTATCTCGCTGCGACATACTGTCGCACCAATCATGTTCTAAGCGTGCAGGAGAATAATACCCATAGATGCCAGAGACATAAAAAAGTGACTGAAATAGTTCGATTGTGAACTAGGATACCTATCGATATTCTAATTTTTCTATGGTACCGGTACCACTTTAAGCTCAAAAAGAACAGATGAAGGCAAATCTGAACCTTAAGAAAAATTTTCCTTGTTTAACATTTAAAGACTACCCTCTTTCTTCTATTCGTCGTGGCTGTTGTCAGCGAAGCTGAAAAGCGTGTGCCAAGTTGCGATAACGCGTGCGGGTCAGAGGGAGACAAACCGGGGCAATGTTGCCAGCAAAAGGGGTACTCGGGCTTCAGCCGCTGCGATGGTCAACCGATATACTGCGAGAACACGATGCGTGGGGGTGACATGGCTTGTACGCAATGTACGCCCCCCAAAAACATGACCATGAAAAATCCGACCATGGGTGACGTGGTCTCGGATATAATAATTCTTCCCGATCCCGAGTTGTGTATGCCAAACGATATCAATAATCATTAAAAAAAACCGACTTCAACCGATATCTCCAAGATCCCGTAATCAGACCTTGATGCCAACGGGACTAGTTCGGTTTATTCTGAAGTCGGTTAAAAATTGATTTATGGAAATCGGTTGACGCGGTATCGAGTTATTCATCCGATTGTCGTGCAAAATGCACATGCTTAATGCCAATTGAGACTTATAATTATCAGAACTAGACCAAATTAAAATGGGACCATCAGCTTTCGAATAAAAAAAGAACCATCAAAATCGCGTACAGTCGTATTGAGAACCGCCTCCTTTTTTAAAGTCGGTTGAAAACACTATAATTCCCTTTTATAATTTACTTAATAAACTTTGTTATAAGAAATGATAAGAAATGATGGCAGAGTTGGAAGAAATTACTTCATATTTTATTATTACCTATTAGTACAGATTTTGTTTATATTTTTTTTATTCATTCATTTATATTGTTTCAATTTTTCAAAAGTCTTCGATATTATAAGTACTTGTATTGTTTCTAATTTTTAATAAGCATATATGGAATAAAAATGGCGTATCATTGGGAAATAAATGGTGAAATCAGAACACCCCTTCAATTAGGATAATTTTTTGTTCATGCATTGTCGCGATTCTACACAATAGATTTCATACATCTGAATTTGATCACTTGTGTCTGCGACCAATAATTATATAACATGGACGTGTAACGTGCTTAATGTGCCAAGATGGGCAGGACATAGCGCTTTTCTTAACACCGCGCATATTTCGGCGCAACATCTTTGACAAATGTTTGTAGAATATGGCCTATCAAAACTTTGATGGACCATTCACAACTAATTTTAAATGGCGGCTTAAGTTTTATAGGTTGACATGGAAATTCAATACCGTGAATACCGTAATGCATTGAAGAGGTGGGTGAAAATTCCGGACCGCTTTTGAAAGGCAATTTAGTATGGCATGCGGCTTCCATGTTTTATTTGTTCGTAGACTTGTGTAATGATTTCTACAAAATCTCGAGTCTTCCTAGCAGCAACTCTGTACAACATAGTCAAAGTCAACGCAAACTTTGCACTTTTGAATCTACTTCCAGTTTTAAAGCTACACTAATTTGGGTTCGAATCCCGGCGAGGGCATTATTTGTGTCTTTATTTATCATAAATATTTGTTCCTTGGTCATGGCTGTCTATGTATTTAAGTATCTATAGTATATTAAATTATTCATTCATTCTGCCAAGTACAATCAACAACACACCTGCCATACAGACAAAATGCCAAAAATATGTAAACAAAACTTTATTGCCTGGACATAAAGGTGTGTATACATATTTCTGGCACTTTGTCTGTATCCACAGCTGTGTTGTCGATTGTACTACAAAAATTAGCGTAACGCACACATCGTATAAATTACTGTGCGAGCAAATTAAAGTAAGGAACAATTATTTCAATATCCACGTAATCACTTTAGGGTATCGGCAAAATATGTTTTTTTCGATTCTAAAATTATTAGCGTAATAACACTTTTGTTATTTTCTCATCAAAAATAAACCGCGTAAGGGTCATTCCCCAAGTGCAAGGCCGGTTACCTTGTTTAAATTCGGTTGCTTACGTACATTACACTAATTCTTAGTAGCTGTGTAGAATTTTTTTCTTGTTACTTTATTTTTTGGAGCTATTTTGATCCGGTACACCCTAAAAAAAAATAGGGTAAGGAACATTTTTTTAAAGCTAGAATTTTTTTATATACACCATCCGAAAGAGCGCAAAATTCTGAACAAAACTGTATACTTAACTCATTTTCGACATTTTGTCCCTTACCCTAATTGAACCTACGGTCGACGACTGAAGAAAAACTAGAGAGTTTACAAACTTCGGAGGTGGGCATTGAATCCACGTCCACCTTTCGCGGCTGTAGCTGATATAATATTTAAACAATAATTACCTATTATATAATACCATACGTCCATTTAACTTATTATGTAAAATATGATGACGTTGTATATTTTGAGCATTCTAACATTTTTTGTACTCTATGGTTAAAGCAAGGGGTACTTTCCGATTTTGATAATTTTTATGTAGTATGTGATGCGCAATAAAAAATTGTGTCCCCTACACTTGGGAAGGATATAACTGCCGTTCTTCCGTGCTGCGTCTAAACGTCCGTAACTCCATATAACTGTCCTACCTATACGATGTTTTTGATATTAGAGGGTTGGAAATATAAAAAATATTTCAACAGTTTATTCTGGAATAGCGAAACAAACGGGTTGAGTTTTTATGCTGCCCCTCGTCAGAGCTTCGGGCCACTTACAATTGTAATAAATTGGAGTTTTGCGGCAAAAAGTGACAAGTAATATAAAAACAATTTGAATTTTTATGGGAAATAATAAATGTGTACCCTTCCGCTTTGCGGATTGTGGGTTGGAATTAAATTTGAGATATATTATTTCTTTCTATACAATTTTACAAACCATTTGTCAGCCTCTGTAGCCTAGTTTATGGTACAACTGCCTACGAAGCTGGAGGTTCCCGGTTCGAATTCCGGCGAAAGAATTATTTGTGTATTTATTTATCATAAATATCGTCATTGGCAATATGAATGAATGTAACCGCCAAATGACGATTTTACAGGAGAGCACAAAAAAGAATCGTACATTTTATATTATTTTATAAAGCATGTTGTATCTTTTTAGTTACCTACTTAACCCTTTGCAACGTTGTTTATCTTATAATTTTTTAGTCACTTAGACTATTATTACAATTTGAAAAATGGCCGGTGTTTACGGTAAATATTTTTTTAAATATATGGATGTCAGAGGGACAGCCGAGAACGGGGGATGGAATATTTTAATTTCTAGACCTAGCTACTGATCGTATCTACTTACAAAGGAGTATACTATGCATGGACGCAAATAATTAAAAACAAGGTAAATTACAATCTTTTATTATACTGGTTCACAAATGATAAACCTCTGTCGTGAGAAGAACCAGCAAGAAACTCAGACGGTCTTACATTTTCCAAACTTTAAATAATCACAACAAGTACACACTTAAAACAAGACTATTTACAACACTATAAACTATACTGATAGAAAACGACTGGAGAGTTATAAGCTTGCGTCCATGCATAATTTACTCAACCCTGGAATGCTTTATTCCAACTCTAAATCAAGAATGAATCCTTGAATACTGCGCTAGTGACCTTTTATACCGTCAACTCCAAACTACCTGCTTCATAGGCGGGTAGATACCAACATGACGTTTAATGTCTACCTACATGGACCAAGCAAAGAACATCTCAAGCAAAACATTGCTTATCGTTTTCTAGATTTTATAACTCTTAACAAATTAAATGTAAACATTGCAAATAACACTATTCTTATTGAAAATAAGACTATTCAGACGTTCGATGACTCGACATGTCGTCCACGTCTGCGCCAACTGAAGCATGTCTCCGACACGGCCATACTGACAAGACAAGCGTCCTCGCTTGTATCTGAAACAAACACGTACACCAGTAGTCTTTGTTACCACTCGGTCACTCCTGACCAAATTACTTCTTAATCTGTCTACGTAAAATCATCTCAATTCAAGAAAAATCATTTTAATCTTTGCAACTGATTTTAGGCTCACTTGTGGTCAATTAATTACCACCAATTTAAAATCAAAAACAAACAAGTACCATCTGGCTTTCCTAGCCACAATTTACGTAAAACATTACAGAAAACTTGCGGAAGAATATAATCTCATTCATGGCATATTGACTATCACATAATCACAAACATTACGCGCATCCCTAAGGGATCGCCGATTCAACCCTATGACACTACGGTCTCTAAAACGCGACCTCCGCCAGAGCCTGTCGAGCACCGCGTACCCACGGACTACTCACAGGCAGACACAACGGGCTACGGCTACGATCAAGCCTCTGGTCGACCCATTCTGACCTCAATACATAATGGGATAGAAAGGACTACTATTACATTTTACGAAATCAAATTTGAAACAATTTTACACACAATCATTTCACACTCCTCTTCTATAACCTGTTAGAGGATCGTAGGAACATCTTACAATCGTCCACATGACTCTATACACATCCACCACTTTAGCAAGGCACGGTATACCACCAACAGTTATCAGAAATACTGTAAGCAAACTCATCGCTCATGACCTCAGCAATGTACACAGAAAAACAATCTACAGTCATCAACATGTCACAAAACACCCGCTATCCGAGTAAAGTACACGGACACATCTATAACCGTCAGCGCGGTCACTGACTGACCTGAGTTTAACTGACTGACCAGAGTAAGTAAAGTTTGCAAGAACACTATAACTCTCAACAACATTGTTGGCAAGCTCATCATCCACGACCTTAGCAAGGTAGGCAGGAATACCATCTACAGTCACCATTAATACTGTAGGAACACTTCATCTACGACCTCAGCGAGGTACGCAGGAATACCATCTACAGTCACCATAATACTGTAGGCACACTTCATCCACGACCTCAGCTAGGTACGCAGGAACACTGTCTACAATCATCACATGATTGTACGAAAACCATCCACAGTCACCAAACTGACTGTGGGCATACTCTGAAGCCAACTAATTACTTTACCCAACATAAGATTTACAACATTCGTCATCACGTTTGGGATTTTGATAAGACAATGTCAAAAATCATGCCAGTCTTTAGGCAATTAACACCCCGGCTTATTTTTACCCCCAGAACGTAACGGTATACCAAAAATTCACATCTATCATCATGTCATCAAATATCACTTAGTTACATTTCTTGAAAACCAAGTTCAGTTTTACCAATTAAAAGTCAAAATGATTTAAACTAAAGAGTCAATCCCTCGACTCAAACAAAATCGTAAGTTTTAATTTCTGTCCATGGGCTTGTTAGGATCCAATAACCCATCAGAAGTTAACCATTTCAGCCGCGTAAGTGCTACTCCTCGCAAAGAGTATACTGCACATAAAAAACAGTCCACGTGCACCTTTTACATGCTCCAAGAACTTCTGATGCGATTATTAGATCACGCGCAATCCATCGGAGTTGCTCTCAGTCCATTGAAAGCTCAAATGACATAAGAACTCATTAAATTTAACAAATGCCGTAATGCAGTATCATATTTTCTTTAGGTACTCATTTAATCAACTAAGGGAATTAAAATCAACTTCATTAACATTTGAAACAGACTAGCAAGTCTGTCTATGTACTTACTACTTTACTAGCTAGTAACCGACATAGTTCTACAATAGTAAAAATGAAACACTTCACTTCAACAAAAACAACAAATGGGTTGCAGTACTCACAGCAGTTACAATACTCCAGATGCTACACCGGGCAATAGAGTCTTAACAACCACCTCCATGGCTGTCGGACAATCAAAACGCATTGACCACTTACACCATTAAACCAAACGCACGCCACTCACAGTCGTGGCCGCACTGAGACGGAAAAATAGATCCGATTTTACACCTACGACTACGAATGATAAATGGTGTATGTAGTCCGAGAAAACTGAACCCAACAAAAATGTAAATAGTTTCATTCCACGATTGCAAACTATACGATTGCAAACTATAATGACTAATTCTAGTACCCACCATTTTAATTGAACTAAGGTAGTCAAACTGAAACTATTGACGGTCCAAATAATAAGAAATGATTATCATCATCATCACCATAACCACCATCATCATCACAATAACCATCATCATCATCATAATAACCATCATCAACATCATAACCACCATCATGATCATAACAACCATCATCATCATAACCACCATCATCATCATAACCACCATCATTATCATAACCACCATCTTCATCATAACCACCATCATCACCATCATCATCGTCATCATCACCATCATCATCACCATCATCTCCACCATCATCATCATTACCACCATCATCATCATTACCACCATCTCCACCATCATCATCATCAACAACACCATCATCATCATCACAACCATCATCATCACCACCATCATCATCATCACCATCATCATCACCATCATCATCATCATCATCAGAAATTGTTAAAAGAGATCTCAATGCGTTTAATAAAACTTTAAAGTCTTTAATAAACTTGCGTAACCTTACGTTATCGCTGTCTAATTTAGTTTTAATGTTGCATTTCTTGCTCAAGTTTTAACTCTATAGAATCGAAAGGGTAGAAGCCCTCGATGACTCAACAACATTAGCTCAGGGCTCAAATAGCTCAACAAAATGTGAACTCCTCACCGGATTGACAACGTGTCTACACCACGCGCTGCACCACGTGTTCACGGTAGGCAGCAGCGACACCAATCATCAGCCTCTGGCACGCCGTCGGGACATGATGACAGCAATAACTTGCAGGCCGGCAGCTCGCTCCAATTCACCATGTTGAACTGTAATCATCAAAATGTACGGTATCAGTTTTATGACAGAGATATTTTGCACGCGAGCTCTCAACTTAACCTGATCACAAAAATAAAAAGTTGAGGTTAGGATATTGGTATCTTTTTAACTTTGTATTAAAATAATAATGGGCTTCACTTTACTACAACCAAGTTAATCTCGCAAAGATTAAAACGTTTTTGTAAACACAAAAACTTCACGCTAAAAATAGAAATGTCAAACTGTTATTTCTTTAAATTAATGCTTCGAATTTTGCATTAAAACAATTGGAACGAAACCTGTCCTTGTACATCCGTTGCTCCAAAAGCAACTCCCGAAGAGCTGGAGTCTTTATTCTCCTTCATTTCCTGGACGTTTCACAAGAAATTGTGGTAGTTTCATCGCAACAGCATAGTCGTCATGAACGGAACTTCTGGCTACTATGAACGTGTTGTTCTTGAAATTGAAACATTCTGAGCTCGTTTCATTGCCACAACATAGTCATCAGTATCATCAATTCATCACGAACGAAATCATCACGAAACATTCTGTAACATAAATTTCACACGCATAGAAAACTTAAAAAACAGGCATAAGAAATCTCTAATCAATTTTTGGTAGACCACAAAA
Source organism: Thaumatotibia leucotreta (assembly GCA_025490895.1). NCBI lineage: Eukaryota > Metazoa > Arthropoda > Insecta > Lepidoptera > Tortricidae > Thaumatotibia > Thaumatotibia leucotreta. The sequence goes on along the minus strand of JALPQI010004376.1, from coordinate 29,315 downwards.
CAAAACCACGGGTTACCAGCCCGTATTTCAGAACTGCTAGTATTTAAAAAATCAGTAAAGTAACAAGTATGAGCCATGATATTCTTTGAAATTATTTAAATTACTCTTTTTTTGTGAAGTGGGTGGAGTACCTACCCACACGTATTGCAACAATAGAAATTCCATAAAAAAACTAATTTTATATCTCAAATTACGTCTCGAAACAGACTTTGCTTCAAAAGATACGAGTAGTTTACACCTTACACCAAATAAAAAGTAACGATAGTTCAACCTTACCGATTGTCGATGATTTCAAACCTCACTCTTTACGTATGGTACATTTACCATGACCACTCATTGTAGGCGATTATTCAACATCCCGCTTTCTGATGTCAGAGGGACAGCCGAGAACGGGGGATGGAATATTTTAATTTCTAGACCTAGCTACTGATCGTATCTACTTACAAAGGTGTATACTATGCATGGACGCACATAATTAAAAACAAGGTAAATTACAATCTTTTATTATACTGGTTCACAAATGATAAACCTCTGTCGTGAGAAGAACCAGCAAGAAACTCAGACGGTCTTACATTTTCCAAACTTTAAATAATCACAACAAGTACACACTTAAAACAAGACTATTTACAACACTATAAACTATACTGATAGAAAACGACTGGAGAGTTATAAGCTTGCGTCCATGCATAATTTACTCAACCCTGGAATGCTTTATTCCAACTCTAAATCAAGAATGAATCCTTGAATACTGCGCTAGTGACCTTTTATACCGTCAACTCCAAACTACCTGCTTCATAGGCGGGTAGATACCAACATGACGTTTAATGTCTACCTACATGGACCAAGCAAAGAACATCTCAAGCAAAACATTGCTTATCGTTTTCTAGATTTTATAACTCTTAACAAATTAAATGTAAACATTGCAAATAACACTATTCTTATTGAAAATAAGACTATTCAGACGTTCGATGACTCGACATGTCGTCCACGTCTGCGCCAACTGAAGCATGTCTCCGACATGGACATACGTAAAGAATTAATGAAGAGCATCAAAAGTTGATTTTGAATTGTAGGTTACGTAACTCACAAATTGAAACCGAATGGCGTTTGAGCTATTAATAACAGATGGCGCACACAGCATTGACACTTATAAAAATATGGTGAGTACATACATACATACGGCAGGCGGTACGGCGGTAGCAAGACGCGTTTCGTACTTGTACAAATTCGTACTCGTAAGATTATATGTAACTGCAACTCATTTTTAGATATAGAACTTTGTAAAATTGCTGATAAAAATAATACTTACATGATACAAATGTTTAAAACTTTTTTTATACATATCTCTTAAGGAAATTCCGGGTGCATCCGGAGAGATAGGCCAAATCACTCGAGTGGATTCCCACACGTTGGCCAACGGAGTAGGCAGAGGCAGTCCAAAAAGGTGATGGCGGGACCACTTGGACGCTTTCTGCTAGAAATGGCGGTGTTCAGGTTGTATAATGTTTTTTATACAATTTATTTATATTTTTTTATTGTCTTTTTATTCTCTATTTAAAAAACATTGTAACACTTTGGACCGTGTGTCTAGACATCTTAATGGATATAATTTATACTGAGCATTTCATCAAGTTTTCATTGGTTTAGCAGGGATGAATTTAACGTGTAGTATGCCCTAGACTCGGGCAATATCATGGGAAAATAGAATAGAGGTGGAGACTTGTCTTGTGATAGCTTTTTGTAAGTAAGAATTTACCTTGTGTGTGATAGTGGTGTCCTCATGCATTCCATTGTTTAATACCGTTCTGCCTGTGTTGCACTGCCAGTTTAGGTTAATCACAACACTACGCACATTCAGACTATATGTCTTCTTAATAATCAACTTGAAAGGACATTATAAATGCGATTTGTTTCCGTTGTTTACGTTCTTTTGCTAGGTTATGTTCCTGATACCTTGATTTGGCATTTGACGTTTGACAGGTGTGCTTGTCTATGGTCCAAAATCCGTTCCACACGCCCGGTTTTAGAAAACATGTTAGATTTTTATTGTCAAGACGTATTATTTACAATTTACCTTTAAAATGGTTTATCTCAATTTCTAAGAACATATTTCTATAAAATTTTAATTGTTGGTAAGGATCGATTTGTGTCCAAGTCATTCGCACGAGCACAAAAGGTGGCGCTGCGATCGCCGACGCGGTTCTCTCTGGTTCGGCCCAAAATGTTGTCATTGGGATTCCGGCATACGATATGTGAGCATCTAAAATTTAACCATTGGATCCCAATCACGTGGAAATGGTAAGTATTTTGTTAGTACAAGTACAGGGATGCATAATCATCCCTCTAAAATCTCTTTCATAAGTTGATCAATGTAATTTTTGTTTCAGCCGCGCCCGGTATTTCTCTCAACTTAGCAACATGAATATATAGTCCTGTTCGTTCTAGTATAATAAGGATTTGTTAACACCAATTCAACATTTGGTAAGTAGTAAAATGAGGTGTTCCTCACTATAATGCCTAGGATGGCTTTCGATATTGTGAATTGTCAATTTCATAAGATAAATTTCTTTTTCAGCAAACGCCATTTTGACCTGCACGCACATGGACCGCTAACCTTATTTCAATAAAGAAAAAAACCAGCTTATAAACTGGTAAGTGTTTTATTAAACCCGTGGTTCACGTGTTTAATTACATATAAAAGCTCTTGATAGATAGGTATGAATAATTTCCTAGAATTTAACCAAATATTGTCTCCATTGTTCCAGTTTTTTATTTTTATTGCTAGTTACATATTTACATCTACTTATTTCATCTTTCTAAATCTTCGGTCCTGTGGATAGTGTCATTTTATTGCGTCGATCTTTTCATCATCCTGGAGTCCTGAGTCTGCACTACGGGTCACCGGCGGTAAACTCGGAGGTCTGGTCCTGTTCACTGCTCCGGCCCACCCATGTCTGGCAGCGGAGAAGTATTCATGAGAGTCTAGTGAAGAGCACCAACCACAAACCACGGTTTCTATTTAAATCCACCGGTACCTAGTAGAGTAGACAGGTATTTATAAATTTCCTATATAAGGTTTGCTGCCAAATTAAACCTCGGATGGTATGTCTCTTATGCCCCGAGCCATTACTGTTTTGTAAACTACTATATAAAGGGATTTCCTCAAGCTAAAACATAAAATAGCATATAAATTCTGGTTCCTAAATTTTCCCCTGTGAATGGCATTTAACTTACGCTATAACATAAGACTTGTTTACTATTGTCAATATTAATTAGTTCACCGAGTGTGTTACAAACTGCTAGACCATATGTGAATACACGTTATAAGCCTAATGTTATCTTTTATTGTTTGAACCTGACATACGATAGACGGAGGTTGGATCAAAGGGCGTCCATCATTTCTTAAATTCTAGATCCAGACTCTGCTCCATTAGGAGGTGGCCGATCCACGATCCTGAGTTAGTCTTTTACTTAATCTAGCCGTGAGCATTCCTACTTTCTTTATAGTTGAATGGCCCCTGACCATTTATGCTTCAGTGGCGCCCAACGTGGGGCCTTTTGGTGTATGACAGGTTCATGCAATTAATATTTTAGATATAAGGTGTTAATATAAAACTTTCTGCGAATGTTGAATTGATGCTTAGTTCTTAAGTAACTGTTTTAATTTTACTCAAACGTCTATACTATACGTTTAAGAATACAAACTTAAATACGTACTAGCTTATTCTGATATATTGACTTATGCTATATTTTAAACAAGTTCCACTATAGAACTTTTCACTTTCTAGATAATAACTATTATCATAAGTGACTTTATCACGTTAATGTGAAGTAGTAAACCTTATAAAGTTGAAACTATCTTTGAAACTTAAACTGATTTAACATATATTAAAATAAAACAAACATGGACTTCTTAATAGCTGGTTGCAAAATAACACACCTTCACAAGGACGAGATCTCACATGAATTGTCGATTCGTAAACTTCCAGTCAATCCAATCTCACGTAGGTCGAGTCTTTCTATGGCGTTGAAGCAAACTGCTCAATTAGCTGAAAAGGGTGGTCTGAAGTTAGTAGAAGTGGTTCGAAGCAATCCAGCATCTGAAATTGAAATTTGTCAACGGAAAGCAGAGGAAATCGAGCAGGAGGTTCAGGACGATTTATCAGCCGCTGCTACCGAAAGACTGTCATCCCGTTGCAAATACTTGCTGTGTCGCCTTTCTCGTTTACAGGATGAATCTGAAGAAATACAGCTGTTGAAGGCGATGATCAACACCATGTTAGATAAACTGAATAAGGATGATAACTCGTCAATATCATCAAACTCGGATAGCGATGATCCTTCTGTTAAGGAGTCTTGTGTTGTTAAAAAGGTTATCTATCAACCTGATCGAACGTTTAATATCAATTCTTTGAATTTAAAGTTTAGAGGCGACTCTTGTATTCGCATCTTTCTCACCAGATTGGAAGAACTTCGTGTCGCACGTAGGATTTCCGAGGATAGGATTTACCGAGGTTTTCCTGAAATTTTAGAAGGACCTGCTCTGTCGTGGTTCCGTGCCCAGCGCACCATTCTGCGCACTTATAAAGAAGTTGTTTCAGCTTTGCAGGAGGAGTTCGACATACCTGACCTTGATCATATTCTTTTACAGGAGATTCGGAGTAGGACTCAAGCTAGAACGGAGACCATTGTATACTTCGTATCCACGGTTCTAGGAATGTACGAACGGCTTAACCGCCAAGTATCAGAAGAAGAAAAACTTGATACGATGTTGAGAAACATCAGGCCAGAATTTTCGAAAGTCCTTGCTCTGCATGATGTTAAGTCCATCCAGCAATTGAAAACTCTGTGCAAGCGGATTGAGTTATCTCAAGTTAAGGCTAATCATTTTCGTGAACCGGTTTTGCCAAAACAAGATGGCCAGTCCTCATCTTTCGTCATAGGGAAGGGTAAAGAGTTTCCATATAAGTCGACTCCACCTCATCCTCACAATTCTTCCAAAACGTTTGTGGCCGCTGTAGCCCAGACGCCTTTCAATTCTAATCCTCAACTTAAGTGTTTCCGTTGTGGTAGAACCAATCACTCCACTAGATCTTGTAGGTTATCTAGAGAGATAGTCTGTTTTAAATGTGGAGAAAAAGGAGTTCGCACTCCGGACTGCACCAAATGTAAGGAGTCAAAAAACTAAATAACTTTGTCTTTTCTAATAAAAACAACTATAATCCTTCTGCTCCCTTTCACGCAGAAAAGACAATATATTTTAATCCTCCACAGGGAGATGACAGAGTATACGCACTTTTAAATATAATGAGTCTTAACTTTCGTGGTCTTTTGGACTCGGGTGCCAGCACTAGCTTCTTAGGTAGTGATAGCCATCGTATATTTTCTACGGGTGGGGGTATTCCCATTCAGAAACATAAAAAACCGATAATTATTCGCGTAGCTAATGACAATCGTTTGTTATGTACGGAATATATGGTCTTGCCCATTAATTATAAAGGGGAAGTTAAACTTGTACACTTTAATATTCATTCTCAAATTGCGCAACCTATGGTTCTTGGCTTAAACTTCTGGAGAGCTTATAACTTAGCCCCAGGTCTAATTACTAACATACCTAAAGAAGACAGCCATTATCTGGCTAGCCTTGATTTTGTACCTACTGACACAGGCTTAATAACTTACGATTCGTTAACTCAGGAACAGAAATGTCAGCTCGAAGCTACTAAAAAGTTTTACGATCAAATTGATACGGATAAAGTTGGCCTAGGTAAAACTCACTTAATTGAACATGTTATTGACACGGGGGATTCACCTCCTATCAAACAAAAGTACTACAGACTTAGTCCTAATAAACAAGCAGCGTTAGAAGATGAAGTAAGTCGTATGTTACAAGCGGGAATAGTAGAACCTTCCCACTCGCCTTGGAACTCACCAGTCGTTATGGTCGAAAAACCTAACGGGGATTTAAGATTATGCTTGGACAGTAGGAAGTTGAACTCGGTATCCAAATCTGACGCTTACCCGGTACCTTACGTTCATTACATTCTAGATAACTTACGTGATGCAAAATTTCTAACATCTCTTGACTTAAGTGCTGCGTATCATCAAATACCTCTAAGTGAACAGTCCAAAGAAAAAACTAGCTTCACCGTGCCTGGTAAAGGTCTTTTTCATTATAAACGCATGTGTTTCGGTTTAGTCGGAGCGAGTGCAACTATGCAACGCCTAATGGATACTCTTTTTACGGCTGAATTTGATAACAAGGTGTTTTGTTACATTGATGACATAATTATCTGTACTTCAGACTTTCAAGAACATCTTCGGTTACTAAAGGCCGTTTTTGAAAAACTAAAATCGGCAAACTTGACTATTAATATGAGGAAATCACTTTTCTGTAGGAGTGAACTCAAGTATTTAGGATATCTTATTGACAAACATGGTCTCAGAACCGACCCCTCTAAAGTGGAGGTTATAGTAAATTTCCCAACTCCAGATGACGCTAAAGCTGTCAAACGTTTTCTTGGTATGTGCGGTTGGTACCGCCGTTTTATAAATAACTTTGCAAAAATAGCTCGTCCGTTATCACGACTTACCAGCAAAAAGATAAAATTTGTCTGGTCAAATGAAGCTAATGATTCTTTTAACTTACTTAAGTCTGCCTTAGTATCAGCACCTATTCTTAAATGTCCTAATTTCAATGAAGAATTCTTTATACATACTGATGCATCCTCTTTCGCCATTGGAGCGGTTCTCACTCAGAAATACGACGGCGTGGACCATCCTATCGCGTATTGCAGCCGTACGCTGAATCAACAAGAGACTAATTATTCAGCTACCGAGAGGGAACTCTTAGCAGTGCTCTATGGGTTAGAACAATACAGAGCCTATGTAGAGGGTAGAAAGTGTTTTATTGTGACAGACCACGCATCGCTGAAATGGTTCTCTAATTTGAAAAATCCGACGGGACGTTTGAACCGTTGGGCTTGTGGACTGGGTCAATTTAACTTTGGGATTATTCACCGTAAAGGAAAAGAACACGTCATACCGGATTGTTTATCGCGTGTTCACATTAGTTCCATTGATGTTCCATCATCACAAGATCCATGGTACCAAGATTTATATAATAAGGTTATCGGAAAACCTTCTCTTTTTCCAAATTTTAAAATAGAAAATAATCAACTGTATCGTTTCTCTAAGAATAAATATCGTCTGACAGATCAATTTGACTGGAAGCTGGTAGTTCCTTATGAGAAGCGGAAAGATGTGTTAAATAGGTATCATGATGATCCTACTGCTGGACATTTTGGGGTGTCCAAGACTCATTCTAAAATAGCCGATGTCTATTATTGGCCTACCTTGTTTCAAGATGTAAAAGAATACGTAGACTCTTGTGAAATTTGCAAGACCTATAAACCTGTTAATTTGGCGCGACCTGGTCTTATGGGATCTCCCAGACGTGTATCGTCACCAGGCGAAGCAATTTCCTGTGATATTCTTGGTCCATTTCCTCCCTCTTATATGAGAAATCAATATATCTTCGTATGTACTGATTATTTCAGTAAATATGTAACTTTATTTCCTTTGCGCACTGTAACGGCGAAAGCAATCGTTAAGTGCATGGAAAAAGGAATCTTTCTAGTACATGGGGTACCCAAATATCTCTTCTGTGACAATGGTGTTCAATTTACCTCCAAAGATTTTAGAGACCTGATGAATAAATACAGTGTCCCTCATATTTTCTATAACCCTAGATATCATCCTCAAACTAACCAGACGGAACGCGTAAACCGCGAGCTGGTAAGAACCATTGCATCTTACGTGCGTTCTGATCACCGTAACTGGGACAAGAACCTTGCGGAGATCCAATGTGCTCTCAATAATGCCAAACACGAGGTCACCAAACACACGCCGTATTTCTTGACGCACGGTCGTCAGATGATTCTAGAAGGTTCTCTATATAACGATGATGGTCCTATAGATCAAAATTCCATCCATCTGGATACTAGTGATAACCTTTCTGAAAAATTGAAAGAACTCAAAGTAGTTTTCCAGAAGGTTAAAAACTCGTTGCTTGCCTCCCATGATCGTAACGCTAAGCATTATAACATGAGGAAGCGTAACGTAGAACTCGAAGAGGGCCAAATGGCTTATAAGAAATGTTTTCCATTGTCGAATGCCGCTAAATACTTTTCAGCAAAATTAGCACCCCGGTACGAAAAATGTGTTGTACACAAAAAATTAGGACCACTTGTCTATACTCTAAAGTCCTTAGAAGGGAAACTTCTAGGAAACTTTCACATAAAGGATATAGTCCGCCCTGGCGAAGCCGAGCCGTCATCCTAACGGTACTCGTCTTTCGTTCTGAGACCTAGATATATCCAATACTTATTATATAAGGAATGAGACTCTGTCTACATTAACCTTACTATACGGTTCCGGATGCATACGGAAACCAACAAAATTCCCTATTCTGTCCTTATAAAGACTCATAGAGGAACCTTAATCCTTCAACACTAATATCTTTGCTGAGATTCATCTGACTAGTTAGTCATAAAAAAAAAATACATTTTAACGATTTATTCTCCTAAGTAGGGAAACTTTATCATAGTGATTGAGTTATCTCTAACCAAGAGGAATTCTGCTGAAAGAAGTACATTTAAAAACTATCTTCCAGTGATTTTGACTTGGCCAAAATACCCTTTCGAGATCTAGTAACAGTGAATCAGCTAGTCGTTCTAGCATTCCCTTTGCTACCTCGTGTGTAAATAAATAGGCATTTTCTTTAATAAAGTAAAAGACACAAACGCCTAGATATTAGGTAGTCCTATTAAGCATTTCTATTATTTATTAGCGGTTAAGTCTCGTTGGTAGAAGCTGCAGATTTACCACAATATAATTGTAGTGTAAGAGTAATCGATAAGTTTCGTTGAGTCTCAGGTTGTCCTGGATTTTATTATTAAGTTCTGACATCGTCCTCGATGGTCTACCAAGTAGATTTTCTTGTTTAGTCGTATATCATTTAGCCCTATAGCTAGTTTTTATGGTACATGCCTGATCAGCATTCGTACTCCCTCTTTAGGTTTAGGTTTTGTTTAGAATAAATTTATATTCCTAAGTGTTACCGTACATTTAGCAGTTTACTTCCACTCTTAAAACCGTGAACGATAATTTTACTTTATCCCTTACTAACTACTAAACACCCTTACTTTCGCTTATTAATGCTTAATTCGCAATCAACTAACTTAATCAAGCTTATGCCACCCTTTTGCACTTATATCCCCTCATCAACTCCTAACTAATACTTAACATACTCTGATACCTGCTTACTAACGGCTTTACGCAATTAACCTATCCTGCTTAAGCCATGCATTAACCTGTCTCCTGCGGGTTTTTTCCTTCTCACCTACTTTCTTTCTCTTCAAAAAAAAAAAAAAAATTAAATTTTTAATTTAATTTTTTTTTTAACCCAACTGGAGATGAACTGTAACACTTTGGACCGTGTGTCTAGACATCTTAATGGATATAATTTATACTGAGCATTTCATCAAGTTTTCATTGGTTTAGCAGGGATGAATTTAACGTGTAGTATGCCCTAGACTCGGGCAATATCATGGGAAAATAGAATAGAGGTGGAGACTTGTCTTGTGATAGCTTTTTGTAAGTAAGAATTTACCTTGTGTGTGATAGTGGTGTCCTCATGCATTCCATTGTTTAATACCGTTCTGCCTGTGTTGCACTGCCAGTTTAGGTTAATCACAACACTACGCACATTCAGACTATATGTCTTCTTAATAATCAACTTGAAAGGACATTATAAATGCGATTTGTTTCCGTTGTTTACGTTCTTTTGCTAGGTTATGTTCCTGATACCTTGATTTGGCATTTGACGTTTGACAGGTGTGCTTGTCTATGGTCCAAAATCCGTTCCACACGCCCGGTTTTAGAAAACATGTTAGATTTTTATTGTCAAGACGTATTATTTACAATTTACCTTTAAAATGGTTTATCTCAATTTCTAAGAACATATTTCTATAAAATTTTAATTGTTGGTAAGGATCGATTTGTGTCCAAGTCATTCGCACGAGCACAAAAGGTGGCGCTGCGATCGCCGACGCGGTTCTCTCTGGTTCGGCCCAAAATGTTGTCATTGGGATTCCGGCATACGATATGTGAGCATCTAAAATTTAACCATTGGATCCCAATCACGTGGAAATGGTAAGTATTTTGTTAGTACAAGTACAGGGATGCATAATCATCCCTCTAAAATCTCTTTCATAAGTTGATCAATGTAATTTTTGTTTCAGCCGCGCCCGGTATTTCTCTCAACTTAGCAACATGAATATATAGTCCTGTTCGTTCTAGTATAATAAGGATTTGTTAACACCAATTCAACATTTGGTAAGTAGTAAAATGAGGTGTTCCTCACTATAATGCCTAGGATGGCTTTCGATATTGTGAATTGTCAATTTCATAAGATAAATTTCTTTTTCAGCAAACGCCATTTTGACCTGCACGCACATGGACCGCTAACCTTATTTCAATAAAGAAAAAAACCAGCTTATAAACTGGTAAGTGTTTTATTAAACCCGTGGTTCACGTGTTTAATTACATATAAAAGCTCTTGATAGATAGGTATGAATAATTTCCTAGAATTTAACCAAATATTGTCTCCATTGTTCCAGTTTTTTATTTTTATTGCTAGTTACATATTTACATCTACTTATTTCATCTTTCTAAATCTTCGGTCCTGTGGATAGTGTCATTTTATTGCGTCGATCTTTTCATCATCCTGGAGTCCTGAGTCTGCACTACGGGTCACCGGCGGTAAACTCGGAGGTCTGGTCCTGTTCACTGCTCCGGCCCACCCATGTCTGGCAGCGGAGAAGTATTCATGAGAGTCTAGTGAAGAGCACCAACCACAAACCACGGTTTCTATTTAAATCCACCGGTACCTAGTAGAGTAGACAGGTATTTATAAATTTCCTATATAAGGTTTGCTGCCAAATTAAACCTCGGATGGTATGTCTCTTATGCCCCGAGCCATTACTGTTTTGTAAACTACTATATAAAGGGATTTCCTCAAGCTAAAACATAAAATAGCATATAAATTCTGGTTCCTAAATTTTCCCCTGTGAATGGCATTTAACTTACGCTATAACATAAGACTTGTTTACTATTGTCAATATTAATTAGTTCACCGAGTGTGTTACAAACTGCTAGACCATATGTGAATACACGTTATAAGCCTAATGTTATCTTTTATTGTTTGAACCTGACATACGATAGACGGAGGTTGGATCAAAGGGCGTCCATCATTTCTTAAATTCTAGATCCAGACTCTGCTCCATTAGGAGGTGGCCGATCCACGATCCTGAGTTAGTCTTTTACTTAATCTAGCCGTGAGCATTCCTACTTTCTTTATAGTTGAATGGCCCCTGACCATTTATGCTTCAACATGTCAAAATACAAAATTGTGAACATTTTTAAGTCAGTCGCCTTTGCTATACACAGTCATCTGCTTGATTTACTTTAATTCTCTGCTCTACTATCGTTTGCTTCTTCTACAGGCGGGAACTTGCCAACATCAGTACAGAATGGAAAACGAGAGAGGAGGCCTTTGTCCAGCAGTGGGACACTCAATAACGGGCTATTAAGAAAAAGGACATTCAAATGTGTGTATGAAGAGTGTACAATTTTCAGTGAAATATTTGAAACTTTCAGTAGTACCGTAAAACTACCCAACCATAGTCCAAAAGCTTCCAACTATAGTTCAAAGCTAAGTCAAATATCTTCGATTTAGTGTAAGTAATTATTATATTATTGACGCAGTTTTTGCTCAAAATCTCCTCATCAATGATTATAAAACTTAGATTAAACCAAAATAAAAGATTTCCATTGATGCTTAATTACGAGTTGAACTTGTGGACCATATTTGTAGTAGTGGACTATAGTTGTATGGTTTTACGGTAGGATGTAAGAAGACTCTTACTCTCTGAGATAAATTTAATGCCAGAAAACACGCTAAAGAGATGAACCACTAAAACATGTCAGAACAGGTAAATTACTAAGCATCATGCTTTCGACATTCGCTCTTTGAGGCTCTCACGGCAATCAAATGGCGGCATTAGCCTTTGTTGTCTCGGCCAGATTAGCAATCAACTTTGTTGATTAACGTCAACTATACCTTTGGATCTAAGAAGCATCGGCATTATCATTAACGGAAGATAGAATATCTGGTTTTGATTACTGATGATCGGCAATGTGGTTGTGTCAAAGATTAAGAACTTGTCATGTGAAAAAAAAAATACAGTCATAAAAGCAGTAAGAATCTGACAGGATAATCTAATTCAGCACACAATACATGACACTACAAACCCATGAGTCAACTCTTACGACACCCGCGGAAAGAGTCGGGGTGGTGACAAATGTATTCTTACTGCTGTCACCACACGGCTGTGCTTCTTTATTCTGTGTAATTAAAAGTTTTGTAAAATTTTACGCCAATAATGCGGAAAGCAAACCATCTCAGGGATCGAAACCGGTTTTTTAGAAAAACCTCGAAATAGCTAAATATTTTTAAATGTTTTACACTTCTTAATTATGTAGTTTTCAACATTTTATGTAATTACTAACATTGTATTTTTGAATTACTACATTAACAAAACAAATATAATATACGTATATACCGAAGAACGAAAAAGAACGGAATACGAACCGTTCTTTTGTATGGAGAAAAAAACCGTTATCCGATTCCTGAACCATCTACATGACAATCATGACATATTTTCCTTTGAGCACACTGTACCTCAATCTTTTCATTTTACACCAAAACTATAAAATTTGAAGACAACAATGTATCATAAATAAGCTATCATGAAAACGTCAAGAATACAGCCACCAAATAAGGCCCTCAACATTTTTACTACTTATTCGTGGTGAAAGAAAAATTGCCCCATCGCACTTACAGGGATCGTAAACATTTTTTATTTCATCACGATATTATTGTTTTTATCCGCACGCGATTTACGAGATCCCCCTTATAATTTTACGGTTTCGTGTGGATCCTTGACTTTGTATTTGGCACATATTCCGTTATTTTGCATTCTTCATAGGTTTTTACGTTTTAGGGCTTTTATGGCAGAAAAATTACGTTCGCAGCATTTTAAGGTATGAAAATAGTTGCTTAGGTACTTATCTATTTACATTGTAACTTTGAACTTTAAATTACCTACCTAACTAAATAAATTGGATTTTTTTGAGGTAAGCAAGGCACCTTGTTTGGAAACCCTTAACAAAACGAATCGCTGTCACTTATTTTAAATTATTTGTCTGTATAACAATGACTTGCAGGTGCTTTGGGGTAAATATTCGGCGAATATAATTAAAACGGAAACAATAAACAAGAAGAGTTGGAATTTTTACAAGCAAATTTACTGCGGCGACGATAAAACCACAGTGACCATAAAATTCAGTAGCTGACAATGTTTCTAGGGTGCACTAAGGGAAATCCATGGAAAAAAAGTAGATTCGTTCTAGCTCGCGTGCCGACGGTCCCGCCGCGAACGAATAATCTATGAGCTATCGGCTATAGAAACAACCCAAATATAAGCGCTTCCGTGTGAACAAAGAGACACGACGACTTCTATAGCTCATAGCTGAGCGAGTAAAACTATAACCATCGCCGTGTCTCTTCATGTGAGTATCGTAGGAGTCGACTAAAGGATTAAAGCAGGGATCGGAACCGGTTTTTTAGAAAAACCTCTAAATAGCTCAATATTTTAAAATGTTTTACACTCTGTATGTAGTATTCAACATTAACATTAACTATTAACATCATATTTTTGAATTACTCCATTAACAAAAAAAATATAAACCGAAGAACGAAAAAGAACGGAATTCGAACCGTTCTTTTGTATGGAGCAAAAACCGGTATCCGATCCCTGGATTAAAGTGTCACTGACCATTCATTGAAGATTGATGATGGGCAGCAGGGACATCATAGTGGACACAGTATCAATCTGCTTGCTCAGCGTAGCGATTAAGGGCATTTGCCTCCTAATGCGTCCATGCGCATAGGTAAAAGGAGAGGCCATGTCCAGCAGTGGACTAAAATGGGCTGATGATGTGCATTGATCATGATCCCATTTTTATAGTTTAACTATCTTTTTGTATTTTATTCTTGTATAGATTTTTTTTGCACTACAATACAAGTTGGCGTTGGAATTGAGTCTTGCTCGTTAAAGGGTTTTAGCTCTATAAGTTACGCTACTGCTAGACCAGTGTTTGTGTAGGTCACAATGAAATAAAATGCCTTCATTGTTGGTTCACGAGAACCCTTTACTGGCATCTGATAGCGGTTACATTTGTCGACACGGTGTTATTTACGTCTACGATTATAAATAAAAACTTTATAATGGGTTCAAAGCCAGCCATGTCCATTTTTGACCAGTACCGCAACTATGGTACACAATTTCAACTCCTATATCCAAAATTATTACTTATAAAATGATTCTGCCTAGGAAAACCAATCTATGATGATTATACATAATTATATTCGCTATTTATAATATATAAGCCAGCGCCAATGAAGGGCGTTACACGTGTCGTGTATTTATTAGTGATTTATTTTGTACCCATGCTTATTTATTTATTTAATCTTTATTGCACATTAAATGAAGTACAAAAGACGGATTTAATGCCATAAGGCTTTCTCTACCAGTCAACCCTATTAGGCCAAACAGAAATTAAAAGTATTTGGTGCTGTGAAAGGTACGAGTAAAAGAAATGTTGCACAAATAGAATATGTCTTGCTACCGCGCCCTAACTTACAACGATATCGAAATGCTTATCCCCTATTATTGCAGTGCAACAAAGCCCGAAAAACTCAATTGATAAAAAAAGTGTACCCGAAAACGGCAATATGAAGAGATTTGCCGCACAGGAGACGTCATCAGGATTTCCACCGGTAATCCGCAGGGGCTGCGAAACAGAAGGTGTTCCTACTGCTTGCGCGAGGTAAAGTATAAAGAACCAGCAGTGTTATTCACTAAGGAAACCGCCTTATTATCAGCGCTGTGTCAGCGCTGCGGCAGCGTCGAGCCTAAAAATGGTATTCACTAATGCACTTTAAACGACACTAGTGCTCGGTGACGAATGCGGCGTGAGCTGGAACTACACTGCGTCGAGAGTTACGTCTACAGTTCGACGACGAGCTGTTCTACGTTAGTGAATACCGTTTTTCGCAGCGCTGCGCTGGCTGTCTCGTCGTCGATCTCGTTGATGAACGCAGCGTCGAATGTGCGAATAAGAGAATAGCATAGCTGTGCTGCAACCAGTATTTAAAAGAAAGAAAGAAAGATAGATAGAAAGTCTTACCCGTTAACCTGCCGCTAAATAGCAATGTTTGCACTGCTGTGTTTCGGTTTGAGGGTGTGGCTGCTGCAGTTTCAACATCCATCTTTCTCGCGAGTCTCTGACGAGATTGAACCGACTGAACGATCAACAGACGTGTTCACACGTCTTCGGTCATTATCAATTGATCGGTTGGTGAACATTCGTCTGCAGATGCATATGCCGACGTCCGCGGATCCATCCGTAGACGTGTAGTGGAGGCATACTCTGGTTACCACACGGCTAATCGCACTTGTTACCATGGCAAAACAGGGGCAAAGGATGCAATCGGAATAGCACGAACGCGTCCCACTAAATCTGCGATGTCATGGACATTTTCGACACCGGTACCTGCTTACACTATTCAAATTTATACAAGCGCTCGGAGGTGGGTCTGGCAGACATTTATCTTAATAGACATCGCGTGTTGTGTCTCAATTTGTGTGAATAAAGGTGGCTTTACTTTGATATGGTGTTTTAGCCATTGAAAACATGAGGGACTCACGAAGCAATTCCCCTGTCTGAATGCATTCTGATAGGGTATTCAAATGAGAATTAGGTAAAACATTCCTTCAATCTTAATTAATTGGGATAACAATGTAATTATATTAGGTCATAGTATTACGCATAGTTAAAAGGCGAGGCCTACGTCCAGCAGTGGACTGAGATGGCTGATGATATGATGTGATAACGTCATTATTAGTTTGATTTAGATTGAGGATTTTACAATGTTTTGTGGTTACGAGTTCCCGAAATCATACTATTAATACATTTACTTATTAATTTTAGTTGGTTGACTGTACTTTTATGTTAATATTAGGTATTTAAATTACATACACATAATTTTTCACACAGTAAAATAATCGTTTTCAATTCCCAAACAAAGATCTTGTACTTTACTGTGAAATGAATATGCTCAAAAAGTTTAAAATATATTCGTAGTCTAAAATTATTTGTTTTTTTTAAAAAACATTGTAAGCCAACTCGTTCAAAAGCTTTTGGGTGAGACTAAATTCGTTACTTGTAACTATTTCTAGAATTAGGGCAAATGCAACGAATTACAATTTATTTCATTCTATTTTTAGTAGGTAAATATCCAAATGCCGGGGTGACGGCAGTAAGAATACATTTGTCACCACCCCAACTCCTCCTGCGGGTGTCGTAAGAGTCGACTAAGGAATTGAAGTGTCACCGACCATTATTTGATA
This sequence comes from Thaumatotibia leucotreta, assembly GCA_025490895.1. Taxonomy (NCBI): domain Eukaryota; kingdom Metazoa; phylum Arthropoda; class Insecta; order Lepidoptera; family Tortricidae; genus Thaumatotibia; species Thaumatotibia leucotreta. Next base: position 12,717 of record JALPQI010004376.1, on the reverse strand, counting down.
AAAAATTTATGATGGGCAGCAGCGTCATCATAATGGACACATTACTGCGATCGCTAATCCGCTTGCCCAGCGTGGCGATCATGGGCATTTACCTCCTAATGCGTTTATACGCATAGTCAATAGGAGAGCCCTACGTCCAGCAGTGGACTATCATAGGCTGATGATGATGATGGTTAGCCATTGTAGGCAATGATAAGCTATTCTATACAATTTGGCTAAACATCTCACAAAAGGGTTAGGTCTAAAATTCAACATCTCCGGTACGTTTGCATAAGCAAACTGCTTCGGGACAATAATCCGCCTACAGATAGAAAAACCAAAATCAAAATTCATTCCCTTGACCCTCCGTAATTCCTACAGGGCCGGAAACTATTTCTATTCCAAGGGGATTGTACCCTTAGGGGTTCCAGTCACTTTCCGAAGTCAGGCGAACAGCGGACTCGAATAATCCAATATACAAGGTGGACAAAAAATTTGTGCATTCCCGTGCGTGTGAGGTTTTAAGCATAAAGCTCCTTAGAAGTTCTTTGGAAGTTTCAGAAGGGTTGGTGAACATTTTAATAACCGAAAATAGTAGTACTAAAAATAAAATAAATTAAATAAAATTAAAATTGTAGCAGTCGTTTTTATTCTTTCCTTACTTAAGTTTTTCCTAAATGTTAATTTCCTAAGTTGAATTACCGTATTGATTGTGGTAACCTGCCTTTCTGTAGAATTTAATTGTGCCGAATATCATTTGCCAACGAACTTTTCGCGCATGATACACCTGGTATACGAACATTTACCAAATTAAGACTTACCTACTTTCATTTGCCAACTAGGTATGGTTCAGTTGCAATTTGATAATATGGAAAAGGTACGTCTGTAAACCGTTACAGTCGGGATTCGAGAACTGATCTTTCGGCCAAATAAAATTCTGCGATATATTGTTGGTTGAGAAGTGATTCAGCAAAATAACTTTCGACGATAAATTAGAGAATCATAAATTGAATTACATTGGCCAAAATATCAGGCTATTTCTAGCCTCATAAGTTAACCTTTCACATGCTTATGATTTGAATTGATGATACAGGCATCAAAGTCTAGTTTTGATTGTTCTGCTTCCGCATACGAAAGGTTAAAGGTCTTATTATCCTGGTTAACCCAAGACCTCAGCTATTCTGCGTTGAATACCACAGGGGTCCGGGCCGCAGGGCCCGCCTTCTTGTTTCTAAATGTTCCCGAACACTTTCCACGTAGCATAATACGGAGCGTGCTTCTGTTTTAAATAACTGATTAAAATTGGAGCTCGTTATAGACTAACCCGCTTATTCATAAAAGTCTCCTAACTTAGCAAGCTTCTAAGTATAGTTTGTCCCTTTCAATCTTTTAGTCATATTAATAAAAACAAATGGCACAACCGATACTTAGCGACTTGCTAAGTTAGGAGACCTTTATGAATAACGGGGAAAGCCATTGTTCATGTATGTAGTTTTTGTTCTAGAAAATGCAAGAAAATGTTTAAAAAATTCATTAATTGAGGCGGTGTACTGTACGTACATTAACTTACTCTTGGAAGTTCTAGGTGCAGGATACTGCATAGGAATGGAATAATAAAAAAAAATAATTTAATATTAAAACAATCATATCTATTTAATGTTTTTTTCTTTGGTTTGTAGCTTTTTTAGTCGTATTTTGTAAAGTCTCGATACAAGTTTTCAATCTTTGCCAAGAATGGAATTGAATAACATCAAAAAATATACAGAATAATCTTTTTTAAGAACCCTGTTTCATTTTATGAAAATCTGTAATTGCAAATCTTCAATCTTTTAAAACCGAGGAGAGGGTCTTTAATCAGTACTGTATCTGACATGTTATTTTTTTAAATAATAGTTTATTCTGGGGAGCCGAAGTAACAGAGTTGTGGCAATATCGCTCGATACAGCGTCAAAGCCTTATCGTCGAAGGGCGGTAATGATGGCCGATAACGTACGCGGATTACACCATTACAGCACAGATACACTACTGTCAGTCCTCCTGGCTGCGTGTCATGTGACCATGAGTAGGTATGCAATTTTTTCCACATAAAGCCGTGTACGGCGTTTCTCAGCTTCTCACCCAAGTCGGCTCAATCGTCTTCTTAATGTCATTAGATTATCTGGCAACTAGTTGCCAATGCTTACACTTCGGCTTCTCATTCTTTAGGCGTCTATATGGGAGTTCAACTCGCTGCCATTATTATTTTGGCATTCATACCGGCGGGGTCGAAATGGGAAGAGCTGGAAACGTTACCCATAATGAAAGATCTGGTGTAAACGTCTCCTTGAGTGTAAGCCATGTGGAGAAGCGCCCGCAAGGACGACCACAAATGCGCTGGAAAGATGACGTGAAGGAGATCGTGGGTGTAAATTAGAAGTAAGTAGCTTGGTGCCGGAGTAAATGAAAAGCATTGAAATATACCTACATCGTAATGGTCGAAAAAGAAAGAAGAAGAAAATTGGGCCCATCTCCATTTCTGGCTCGTTCGATGAGAAACATATCTGCACCAATATCGAATTGTAAAGTAAATTAATGTTTTCCTATCATCCTCTATATCAAAATATAGTAATAACAGCATCCTCCATAGCAAATTCAACGCCACGGAGAGTTATGGAGCTTGCGGACGATTGTGCCTAAGCACACGTCTTTGAGTGGCTTAAGGTCGTAGTACCTTCGAATCATTAAGTACACATGATGTCACTAGTGATTAGTTTCACCATACCATTGACTAAATTCTCTGTGATTCACGGAAGGTTGTCTGGTGTAATTGGGAGCACGTTGGACCGGCAATCCAGAGGAAGCGGGTTGGAGTTCCGTGACAACCAGAGTCTTTCGCAGTTGATTTTTTGTATGGTAAGCACATCTGTTACGACATTGTGGGAAACATATCTGGTATAAATAGTGTAATCTGTGCCTATGGGGGGTGAATCAACCGATCGCAAACCGCGGAGATGAAATCTGTACGAACTGCCCGGAACATTAACTAATGACACTCTGGAGATGGGACGCCCGCCGATAGCTCTACCAGACCCTTACTATGGTAAGCCGAGTGAAAAAACGAAAAACTCACTTCCCTGTACCCCCACTAGTATCTTCTTCCTAGTGTGTAACCTAGCGTTAAATAATAACCTTCTTATAACGCCAAGGCATAGAATTCCCTGGCGGCATCTATATTTTCGAGATCATATAACCCGTCAACCTACAAGTCAAGGGTGAATAGGCACCTTCTGAGCAAACTCACTCCATCGTAGGCCGCGTCTCTGCCCTCGGTTATAGTCTGTGGAAATGAGAAAGCCCATTTCAAATAAAAAAAGCAATTTAATTTTAAGCTTGAGGCACTGGTCTTACCGCGAGCTACTAAGCATGAACTATCGGCTACAAACATGAAGAAAAGATACGCACTCCCGTGTAAATAAAAGAGACACGGCGTTACTCGCCCAGCTATCGGCTATCACCGCCGGGCGAGTATCGCCGTGTCTCTTACCTGATTTACCTAAGTATTGTTTTGGTCACGTTTATTTTGTGGCAATTTGAATAGTATTTGTTCGATTTCATTTATTTATTTAATACAACTAGTTTAGTTTTTTCTTGAGGCATCTGATATTTAAAATTTTTCGATAAATTTCATTTTAGCCCTATCCCAGCTATTATCCTGTATAATATCTATAGCAAATAGAAAACAAAAGCGGCACAAAGAGGGTCTCGGCTCTCGACTGTCAGATCCACAGAGGACTAGACGGAGCCAAGGTATTATATCTAATACTAGGGTTTGTGAGACGGGTCGGGTAGAGGTTTAAAAAAGCCTTGTTTTTTGCATTAAATATATGGAAAGCTCGGGATATCTATATTAAAAACTTTCCAAATAACATTTTATTCGACCATTACATCATTTATTTAAGAGCTTGGCTCTTGTCGGTGGAGTAATTTCCATTCTGTTATATTCTCTGCCTTTTCCTTCAGCTCTCTATACGTTTCAAATTCAAATTCAAATTCAATATCTTTAATGTAAAAAAACACATGTCAATAGTCAATTATACAATCATACAAATAAAATATACTATACTAAATAAACATCAATAAAAATCAAAATCCTAATTACATCATATTTCAAATTAAGAATAACAAAAAATAATAAGAATAACGAAAATTAATTAAATTAATATAAAATGTCAAAATTATTAATCAACTAACCATATTAATAGAACCTACTACATAAATCCAATAAAAATATTATAACCCAAATACATTGCAATTCAAATTAGAAATAAATAATGTCATACAATCATAAGTATAATAAAAATTAACATTAATGTCACTAAAATATCAGAATTCGAATTATTTAATGTTATATTTACTATAAAACTCCCGAACCGTAAAAAATGCTTTTTCTATCAAGAAAGCTTTCAATTTCTTAACAAACTGGTCATAAGAAGCCGCCTCTTTGATCTCACGATCCAGGCTGTTAAAAATTTTAATGCCAACAACCGCCAATGAGTTTGAAGTCTTAGCAAGCCTTACATAGACAGATTTTATGTCCCTATCAATTTTACGCTGTTCAGGACGACGCAAAACATATTCACTCTTGTGTAGATACATGTATTTAGCTACCTCCAGAATGTATAAAGACGGCATTGTTAAAATTTTGTTATCACGGAAATATTCTTTAGTAGGAGTAAATGGCGGCACCCCAGATAACATTCTAATAGCCCTTTTCTGCAGCAAAAATATCCTATCCCTATCAGCCGCGAGTCCCCACAGGTCAATTCCGTACGCCAGGATAGAGTTTACATAGGCGTAGTATGCCATACGGAGGTTCTTACTTGATAAAGCAGGAGCAAGTCGAGATAGAGCAAACGTCGCTTTAGATAGCCTACTGCTAAGTGCATCAATGTGTTTATCCCATTTCAAGCCACTATCAAAGACAAAACCAAGAAACCGCATTTCCTGTACCTGTGGAAGGATTGTATTATTTATATTAATGTCAAGGGGGGTCGGATACAACCCTCGCAACCAGAAATGCATTATAGATGTCTTATTTAGGTTAATTAAAAAGCCATTTACTTGAAACCAGTTTGTCAACCTCAGTATTGTAATCAAAATGTTCTCCTTCAGTTCATGAAAAGTGCCACCTGTAACAATAGCGCATCCATCATCAGCAAACATAATAAAATCCCCATCTTGAAATAAATGAATGAGGTCATATACCATCACTAAGAAGAGGAAATTCCCAACCGCTGAACCCTGAGGGACAGAACAGTCGTCAAGAGTCCTCACCCCAGACTTAGTGGCCCCCCCGTCAACTGATACAACCTGCTCTCTGTCCTTTAAAAAGGATCCAATGAAATCTAGTAGACTAACTTGTACACCATACCTTTGCAATTTGTATAATAATAATTCATGATCAACCAAATCAAACGCACGCGACAAGTCACAAAAAACCGCTGCAACCATTTTTTTGTGGTCAATGTACTGAAGTACACGCTGATAGACTGCACGCGCAGCATCAACCGTAGACTTGCCGCGGCGGTATGCGTATTGGCGATCATGAAGTAACTTATTCGTTTCAAAGTAATCCATCAGCCTATTACAAAGCCCCAGTTCAGCAACTTTAGATAAAGCCGGTACTAAGGAAATAGGACGATAATTTTTAATTTCCCCTTTTAACCCTTTGCCCTTGTACACAGGAGTAACTTTAACTATCTTCAAAGAGGTGGGATATTCCCCAATAATGGCACATTGATTAAGAAGGGCACAAAATATATGTATAACATTATCAGGCAATTTTTTTAAGAGGTCTGCTGACATGTCATAAAAATCTGTAGAATGTTTCGATTTTAAGGCTTTTAAAAGTTGCTTGATTTCTATAATTGAGAAAAGGAAAATGTCAAGTCTAGACCGTACTAACTTAGTGGCCTCATCCAAAAAGAGTAGAGCTTTCCCCATATCTATTTGCCTACATACAGATTTATTCAAGTCTATATAATAATCATTAATTTCATCCGCCAGTTGTTTTGGACCGCAATTCGACCCAGTATTTGCCATTAATAAAGCGTCTATTGGATCTGGTTTACCTTGGTTTTTGCATGTTTCAATGTTTATAACACGCCATAACATCTTGCTAACATTTCCAGCTTTTTGTACTTGACCGTTAATAAAAGAAGAACGTTTTTCCTGTTTGAACTTATCTATAAATGTTTTGTATCTATTAACAAAATCCGATAGGTCCTGATTAGTCGGGAACCGTTCCAGCAGATTACTAATATCATCATAAAATTGCATTCCAATCATTATGTCACCATCAACCCATTTGATCTTTTTGCTTTGATTTTGTGGGTATTTTCTAAGAGGAAAGTGAATGTCGAATGTGCTCTTAATTAATAAAATTAAATGATTCATTTTGTCAAAAGGTGGCATGTCAGAATGATATAAATAATAAAACGAACGATTAGACATGTCCATTAAGAAATTATGAGTTTTGAGGGCTGAGATATTTCTTCTAATCACTGGCAATTTAACAGTTCTATCACAAGAGGTTTTCATATGGAATATCTGAGCATCATGATCACTAAGACGACTTCTTATGACCTGTACGTCCCAGGTACCCTTACTACAGTTCGAGTAAACATGGTCTATACATGTACTAGTTACTTCAGTTATCCTAGTAGGCACAGGTTATATTGACCCATCAAATCTAGCAATTGGTGTTTTTGCCAAGTATTCCTAAGAAGATCTACATTGAAGTCACCCATTAATACTATTGAGTAATCTATAGGATATTCCTGAACTATTTCATGTAACAATAACTCAAGGCCACGTATACACCTCTTAAACCTACTGAAATCTGACGTATACAAACATATTATAATTGTCCTAAATTCATACAAGTTAACCCCACAGAGTTCAATGTCCATTTCATTTGACATTAGGGTCACAAATGGTAACTCCTTACATTTTATATGTTTAGACAAATAAATGCAAACCCCTCCATTTTCATGATTTGTTCTACAATAGTTAGCCGCCAAATAGTAATTATATATGTTAATTTGACATAGCTCAAAATCCCTCATCCAATGCTCTGAGAGACAAATAACATCTGGATTATTATTTAACTGTAAAAAACATTCTAAAGCTGGTACCTTATTGCATAATCTCCTAATATTTTGGTGAAAAAAGCATAAATCATTTCCCAAACATACATTTTCCTTAATATTAATTCTAAAAGAGTTAGCTGGGACCTCCTCACTCTCCTGAGTACCCATGACAGTGCTATTACACTCGAAAAAAGTCATTTTCCGTTTGTGTACCATTAGATGTTTTTTTTACCATTTCTGCGTACGTGACAGGAGCTACAACCAGGCTCGTAGTAGCATGCAGCTTATTTACATTAATTAAATCATATAATTTCATTGCAAACTTCTATATTAGTTTCTTTCAATTGCTCCATGTAGGCTCTCCGTGGTCTTCCAATATTTCTTTTTCCTTCTATCTTTCTTTCGATTAAAATTTTAATGAAGTCATCGTGACGAAGTAAATTATTCGACCGCGGAGTCAAAATAGGTATTTATTTATTTAGTAATTCTTGCACAAAAAAGAAAACTTAGGGTCTCTTAAAATCTATGGATGGACGCAAATTCCGTTGAACCTATTTATATGAAATCCTTTAGTCGCAATGAGAGTGAATACGAAACGAATTCGTACGACATCGATCGACGGTGATACGACCTGATTTGCTATAAAAATGCGAAAGCGTCGATAGAGTAAAAGGCTAACTTCAGGTCATAATAGTGTGTTCTCTGCCAGTTATTCTTTAGATGAAAAATTATTCTTTAATTTCAAAGATGTTGTGGGCGGTGTTATAATATATAGGTACCTATTATTATTAATTATTATTTCAGAGATATAAGTTTTTAAACTAACATGACTTAAAACTATGACATGAAACGGGACATATACCATGTAAATTGAAATTATTGAGCACCCGATATTTCGTTGTTGCAAATGCCATCTTCACGGGGTAACTGGCGAGTTTTAGGTATGTGGGTAGATCATGGACATGTTGCCAGACAGAGTGACGGCAGGTGGACTAAAGTTCTTACAGACTTGGTGGCCTATTTCGGATGAAAGAGCCCCTGGGCGTCCGTTGGCTCGTTGAGTCGACGACATTCGTAAGATTGTGGGACACTTCTGGGTTAGATTGGCTCAGGACCGAGATGAGTGGCGTACTAGAAGAGAGGCCTATGCTCAGCAGTGGGCAATAAATGGCTGAAATGATGATGATGATGGATAGATCATAAATAACTAAAACTCGCAGTTTGTCAGTTACTCTGTGAAGCTGAAGATGGCATTTGCAACAATGCCGAAATATCGGGTGCTCAATAATTTCAATTTACATGGTAAATACCCCAGTTTAAGTCATACTAGGTAATTTCTCAATTCAAATTCCTCCCTTGTTCTCGAGTGACTTTCCATCCGATTTTTTCATATCCTATTCCAACCCTACTTGCACTAAAATAATATATCAAGGGGTTGTTTACTCCGCGAAGCACGTCGCGGATAATAAAACTTACTTCTGCTGACATTAAGCATTCCCTAACCAGGGGACATATTCGAGAGGTTTGAAAGATAGTCGAGACATAGCTTTTAAGCTTCCGCCATTCAAGTTCGCTCAATCGTGAACAATTTCATTTTATTTCATCATCATAATCATTAACCTATTACAGTCCACTGATCGACATAGGCCTCTCCTATATCTAAACTATACGATGCGTACATACGCATTAGGACGTAAATGCCTATAATTGTCACGCTGGGAAAGCGGATTAGCTATCGCAGTAATGTGTGCACTATTGATGATGCCCATCATCAATCTTGTATCAAAGAATAGTCAGTGACACTTTAATCGCTTAGTCGACTCTCACGACACCCGCGGGAAGAATTGGGGTGGTGACAAGTGTATTATTCCTGCCGTCACCACACGGCCTTATTTTATTTATTTTTATTTTACATTTAGGAGATAAAACAGAAACATACAAGTAATAAAACAAAGTTATGTAACAAATAAGGATAGGCTAAGATGTTTTCGTAAACATTATCTCACTGAGAACAAATAAGGTTTTAGAAAGCTTTTTCATCAGCAAGCCATGCAAATAAATAAAAAAAAAATACTGGACTAAACTACTTGCTTTTGACCGACAAATCATGGTATATAATGTCTGTCGTTCATGAACCGCCGATTAATTATTATGTTTTTTTTGAAATTACTGTTTCAATTTAAGGGTTTAATCCGTAGACATATCATATTAATTTCATTTATTGTAAAACCATAATTTCATTTGCAAAAATACTACTTTACTGTCCTGGAGTTTAGGTACAACATTATTTTTATTTAGTTTTTTGTACATTTTACATTGTATTTTTGACATTTTTTACATTAAATCTGATTATGAAACTGTCACGAGAAACAAAATAGCAATTCGGAATATAGCCACAATGCTCGACTCACCTTGCTTTATCTCGCGAGCAATTCACTCTAGTGGGTATTTTATTACTTGGAATTTTTGTTATTAAAGTATTTTCAAATGTCATTTCATTAGTAGGTACTTATATTGTATTTTCTCTTGACTTATTTACGTTTTGTATTTACGTCTTACATTACACTTTGCGATTACTCACTCTTAATGATATTTTTCTGTCTTAGTCCATTAAAAGGACGCTTAGAAATGGATGCTGTTTAGCAATGTTTACATAAGGGCTTGTCCATTAATCACGTCATACGATTTTGGCCTATTTTAGACCCCCCCCATCCCCCATGGTGATACTTGGTGATATTTTCAGGACCCCCCCCCCCTTACCAATAAGACGTGTGATTTATTGCCAACTAAGTAGTCCTTTTATTACCACTTGCATTTACGTACTTTACGTAGGATGCCCTGAAAATTTCGGGAATTTAATACTTAGGAACGTATATTTGACATGTATTATACCTCTTTCTTACAAGTATAGTCTCATTATTCGAAAACACTGGCCACTTAGAAAAAAAAAACAATGTCCGATTTTCAATTGTTTTTTAAAGTCGTTGAGTCGCTGGTGAAAATGGAGCTGTCCCGCGAAAGTTTTAGAGCAATGATTTATTATGACTTTAAAAGTGGATTAACACAACAACAATGTGGAGACCGATTAACTATTGCTTTTAGTAGTGAAGCACCTTCAAAGACGACCATATACAGGTGGTATTCGGAATTCCAACGTGGCCGTGTGTCTCTTGCGGATGACGTACGTGAGGGTCGACCGAAAACGGCCGTTACCGATCAAAACATCGATGTTGTTCGCCAACTGATAAAGGAAGATAGGCATGTTACATATCGGGAGATTCAGGAGACTGGCTAGGCATTGGAATGAGTCAGGTACAAGTTATTTTACAACAAGAGTTGGGCGTGCGGAAGTTATTTTCCCGGTGGATTCCTCACTTGTTATCTGACGACCAGAAAACGGTACGTGTCAATTGGTGCCGCAAAACTTTAAAAAGATTTAATGGAGGAAGGTCAAATGCCGTTTTTAGTATTGTGTCAGGTGACGAATCATGGATTTACGCATATGAGCCTGAATCGAAAAACCGATCTCGAGTTTGGGTTTACGAAGACGAACCGAAGCCGACAAAAGTTGTTCGTTCTCGCAGCATGATCAAAAAAATGGTAGCCACGTTTGTCTCCAAATCGGGTCACGTGGCGACTATCGCTCTTGAAGATCGAAGAACTATCAATGCCGATTGGTATATAGGCGTTTGTTTACCGATTGTTTTTGCTGAACTGCGAAAAACTAACCCTAACCGCCGTATTATACTACACCATGATAATGCCAGCCCTCACACCGCTTAGAAAACAGACGACTATCTGAAGGGCGAAAACGTCGAATTACTGGACCATCCTCCGTACAGCCCCGACCTAAGTCCCAACGATTTTTTTACTTTCCCGAAAATAAAGAATCGGTTGCGTGGTCAGCGTTTTCAGACCGCGGAAGAAGCAGTCGACGCTTATAAAATGGCCATTTTGTCAACCCCCACTTCAGACTTCAATAACTGTTTTAAAAACTGGTTTCAGAGAATGAAAAAGTGTATTAAACACAAAGGAGAATACTTTGAAAAACAATAAAAGTACTTTTATTTCATTAAAATGCGTATTTTTTCCGATTCCCGAAACTTTCAGGGCAACCTACGTATTAAGCATATGTGCTGGGAAAAAAACTGTTTTGCCCTAAGGTATATGTTTGCGAAGTCTTAAAACTTAGTTCAGGAGTTGACATTATGGTTATACTTAAAAAGTGTTTCAAAAAAATGCTGTTCAGCAAAGAGTACCACAAAATTACACGTGATTTGTCCGATGACCCCCTCCCCTATGGTGATAATTGGTGATTGACCCCCCCCTCCCCCTATACAGTATGACGTGATGAATGGGCAAGCCCTAAACTAAAACGCGTACACACGCACGCGCAAGCGATGCACACACAAACGGTGTGGCTTGACTTTAATGTGTCAACCCACATTAATTCGTCAGTTAATAAAAGTCATTAAAATCTATTACTGATTAAAGTTGACTTTTTATTGCGAAATGGACGTGGGTTTTGAATTCATTTCAAATATATATTTGTATCACAAATATATATTTGTATCAAACAAATATATCTTTGAAAATATATATCTTTGTCGGGTGCTTTGGCGGCGTGGTCGAGTCACAACCCGGGGGCAGCCGTTCCTGAGAGGCGGGAGGTCCAGCGTGCTTGGGATGACATAGGTTGCAAAGCTACGCTGGAACGTCTCGTTGGGCTCGCCTCCGGGACGGACCGTGCAAGGCTCCTGGCGGTATCAAATTCAAATTCAAATTTCAAATTCAATATCTTTAATGTAAAAAAACACATGTCAATAGTCAATTATACAATCATACAAATAAAATATACTATACTAAATAAACATCAATAAAAATCAAAATCCTAATTACATCATATTTCAAATTAAGAATAGCAAAAAATTATAAGAATAACGAAAATTAATTAAATCAATATAAAATGTCACAATTATTAATCAACTGGCCATATTAATAGAACCTACTACATAAATCCAATAAAAATATTATAACCCAAGTACATTGCAATTCAAATTAGAAATAAAATAATGTCATACAATCATAAGTATAATAAAAATTAACATTAATGTCACTAAAATATCAGAATTCAAATTATTTAACGTTATATTTACTATAAAACTCCCGAACCGTAAAAAATGCTTTTTCTATCAAGAAAGCTTTCAATTTCTTAACAAACTGGTCATAAGAAGCCGCCTCTTTGATCTCACGATCCAGGCTGTTAAAAATTTTAATGCCAACAACCGCCAATGAGTTTGAAGTCTTAGCAAGCCTTACATAGACAGATTTTATGTCCCTATCAATTTTACGCTGTTCAAGACGACGCAAAACATATTCACTCTTGTGTAGATACATGTATTTAGCTACCTCCAGAATGTATAAAGACGGCATTGTTAAAATTTTGTTATCACGGAAATATTCTTTAGTAGGAGTAAATGGCGGCACCCCAGATAACATTCTAATAGCCCTTTTCTGCAGCAAAAATATCCTATCCCTATCAGCCGCGAGTCCCCACAGGTCAATTCCGTACGCCAGGATAGAGTTTACATAGGCGTAGTATGCCATA